>CM042016.1:35262107-35549607 GCA_023525715.1 Cichorium intybus | reverse complement strand
ACGTATGAAATTTTGTTTTGATTTGTTTGACTTGAGCTAGATAGTTTATGTTGATGTTTTAAACGATTAAAAAGCACGATTATTAACTAGGTTTTTATGTGGAAGTCTAATTCTCGTATAGATATATGTTTTCCCTTGTTTGTCTTGAGCTAATAAACTAGTTCATGTTGCTCGGTTGCAAGTAAAAGCATGATTATTAACGAGGCTTTGTCAATAGGATGGGTAGTTTAGGGAACCAGGTTGGTCAGTTGTCAAAATTCCCACTGTAAGTTTATATAGTTCATCAAGGATTTTAGGTTTTAGGAATGAGCTAAGTATTTGTAACATTGTTAACTTTGCATTAGTTCATAGAGAGCTCAAGGAACTGACCAACAATTAGAGATCTATACTACCATAAATCGCAGGTGGACGGTGGTGGCAGGTGGAGGTGGGGTGATGGTGGACGGTGGTATGGTAAGAAATGAGTGGAAGGGGAGGGGTGAGGATGAGGGTGTGTTTTGTTTTTTTTTCTTTTTCTTTTTTACCCTTAAAAATAAATTGTACTTAAAGAAAATGTAAAAGAAATTAAAAAGGGTACATTAGTCATTTTGTATGGCTCAGGGACGATTTAACAAAAGTTTTCAAACCACAGGGACTAGGCGTGAGGTTTTTGAAAGTTAGGGACCAAACTCGATATCTTCTGAAACCACATGGACCATTTATGAAGTTTTGTCCTAAAAGAAATTTGTTAAATAAGAACATATAAACATAAAGCATTGTACTAACTTAAAGTAAATAACATACTATCTTAAAAATAAACAAGAACACACAAAATTGAGAATATAGAAATGTAATAGAAATATATAAAAGTAGAATTCTATAATACACAAATAAATTGAAGTACTTTGTTATATCTTGCAATTAGTGCTTAAAAAATCTCGAGTTACCACTGGAAAAATACAAAAATACCTAACATATATTCACAATTGCAATTTGATTTTTGAAATCGTAAGACGAAATTTGGGGTTAAACATCTAATTGACATTTTCGTATTATTAAAATCGTAATTAGGGGAAATAGAATTGGAACCGATCATTAAGTAGTAGTAAAGAACAAAGTGTTTTATTTTTTTAAGAAATTCAAAATCATGAGAAAATGACATGTGGCCAAATGAATGTGGTGGTGACATGTGTTTTTGAGTTACTTATTTATTAGGATAGGATATATATATATATATATATATATATATATATATATATATATATATATATATATATATATATATATATATATATATATATATATATATATATATATATATATATATATATATATATATATATATACACTAGTTGTAGGACATGTGTATTACACGGGATGATACAAATAAATTTGTTAAATATGAAAATTTAACATTCATAATTTTAAATAAGAAGTTTTCGAGAAGATTTGACGAAATTATTAGATATACACGTAATTAAATTAAACACTAAAACAAAAATGTTGATAATATTTTGAAGCCAAATTGGTGAAAAGATGAATACCCTAGAGACTTAAATAAACGAATATAAACGAACTTTCCGTCATTGGTTCGTTGGAAGTTTTGTCTGTTTAATGCCCAAATTCCCGTTCAGCAATGTGCGGTGCGACAAATAAATATTTCCGTCGAATGGTCTTTTTATTATCCTATGAAATATTCAAATGAAATTATAAAATTGATTAAAGGAATGACGCATATCAAAATAACATTGTTCCAGTATGTAAAGTTTAGCTTCAAAAAAGCATTTTAATGTGTTTAATGCCTTAATTCCTATTGAGCAATGTGGGTGCGACAAATAGTTATTTCCGTCGAACAGTTTTTTTATTATCTTGTGAAATATTCAAATGAAATTATAAAATTGACCAAAACAGGGAATGACATATATCAAGATAACCTTGTTCCAGTATCTAAACAAAAATTACCATAATAAAAAGGAGATTGATGTGTTTCTCTCTCTCTCTCTCTCTCTCTCAAAATAACCTATGTAATATTACAAAGAATATAAAAGGAATATAAGCATACAATTGAAATATATCTAGAAGATATGTGCATATTCGTAATAAAAAATGAATTTTTCAGAACACCTATTTTGCAGGAACGCATTCCGATTTCAATGATAAAAGTGAGAAATTAACGGAACAAAATCATATCTAAAATTATGAGTGATTCGTAACTGTCAAACCTATCATTAATGAGTGATTCGTAACAATCGAACTAATTAGACTTTTTAAAAATTCAAAATTATGAGAAAATGACATATAGCAAATGAATATGGTGACGACATGTGGCATTGAGATACTTATTTATTAGGATAGGATATATATATATATATATATATATATATATATATATATATATATATATATATATATATATATATATATATATATATATATATATATATATATATATATATATATATATATATATATAGTGATAGGTTCAATATAGAACAAAATTATATTAGCTAACCATAAAACCACGTGAAAATTTCTTATGTTAATTTATGAACATGGAAATTACATATGTTTATAAATGAACATAGGCAATCTTTACGTGGTTCTATGGTTAGCCAATATAATTTGGTTTTATATTGAACATATATATATATATATATATATATATATATATATATATATATATATATATATATATATATATATATATATATATATATATATATATATATATATATGAATCGTGTTTCGGTTTGTATGAAAGTATCAAATTTGTTTTGACTCAATTTCTAGACCACACTTACCTCTAATACATACACACACGTGTGTATATATATATATACATATATATATATATATATATATATATATATATATATATATATATATATATATATATATATACATACATACATACATACATACATACATACATACATACATACATACATACATACATACATACATATATATATATATATATATATATATATATATATATATATATATATATAGTTAGGTTCTTTTAAGAACTCAAAAAACCCTGAGATCTTGAGAACTCTATATTGACCTGTAGATCAAAAAAAATAATGGCTGAGATCAAAGATGGCTTTATTAACGTTCTCACAGATTTTGAAGAATTTATCCAGCAAATTGAAGGAGTGAAAACTGAAAAATGAAGATATCATGAATTATCGTTGTATTTTGTATATTTTTTCTATGTAACGTTCAAAACAGTTGTTTATTATTGTTTCTAATAAATTGGTAGTATGATATCCGAATATTATGAAATACAAATATTTTTGTGTGTTTTTTACGAAATGTTGTTAAATGTGCATGTATGCATCCCTGGAAATTGTAATGTAAAAAGTTAAATATGTATTTATGCATTCTACTAAAAAATGCACTACTCAAAAATTTGATTATGCATATATGCATTCTATTAAAAAAACACCTGCGAACATGTATATATGCATATGCAAATAAAAAAATTATGTCTTTTAAATTCCAAAAATCTAATTAAATAAATTTTTTTTTTTCAAATTCCAAAAAAATCTGATTTTAAAAAAACGAAATTTGATTTTTTTTTAAATTTGAAAATTCAAATCTAATAGGCTTGATTTTAGGAATGGTTATTTTGTTGCCAAAAATAAAAAAATCAGAATTAAATGAGATTTTTGGTCTAACCAATCAGAATTAGTTCTCAAGATCTCATAAATATTTGAGTTCTTAATAAAAGCTAACCATATATATATATATATATATATATATATATATATATATATATATATATATATATATATATATATATATATATATATATATATATATATATATATATATATATATATATATATATATATATATATATATATATATATATATATCATTATTATATGTAAACGCCATTTACTTTTAAAGTTATACACCTGGCATGGCTGAATGAAGAAGAGGTAGGGAGCCAAGATGTTGAACGTGAAGTTCACGCACAATTTTTCTTTGGCGCGTGAACAAGGATGATCAAATGCCAGCGTCTCCTTTACATTTGATGATTTTTTAAAAAGGACAGCTGGCATGTTTGAAGATTTTTGAGACAATTTTCTAAGAATTCGAGTTGATTTTTTGATGATAAGAGTAGCGCACACGGCAAGTTCTCTTCCCATTTTCCTCTGCTGCCATCCGTTGTCTGCCCACCTCCTTTATTCCCCAATGATTTTATACCATGTAATAGACACGCGTACAACTCTTTTTATCCCGACTTCTCGCCCAAGATACGAGTGCACTACCTCAAAAGCTCCAGTTCTTCATTCTGTCTCCATCTTTCTCCGAGTAAGTTGAATACCTGCTTCGACTTCTCCTCCTCCTGCGAGTTAAACGATGGAATATATATAACTATTATATAAAGAAACGCTTTTTTTCTCCTTCTCGCATTCACCTCTACATAGGGTTCTCAGGACGTTCCGAACGACACAATCTTGCTTCAAATAGGATACATACCACTTCAACTTTAACTGCCATGATTCTCTGATCTTCTGGATATTTTGGACTCACCCGATCTCGTGATCTTTAAATGTATGGGGTACAATCATACAGAAGTAAATACATTACACCCTCAACCTTTTTCCAACAGATGTGACGTTTGTGTTCATCGCCGACTGTTTGTATTCTGACCGCAACCCCGACTTTCCTTTCCGATAAGATCTCCGATCACATCACCCAAAAAGAGATCACGATTTCACGTAATGGGTCAACAGTTGCACCGCCCTTGCTTCTTTCTCATCCTCACATCT
The DNA here is from genome assembly GCA_023525715.1 of Cichorium intybus. Classification (NCBI taxonomy): domain Eukaryota; kingdom Viridiplantae; phylum Streptophyta; class Magnoliopsida; order Asterales; family Asteraceae; genus Cichorium; species Cichorium intybus. The sequence continues at coordinate 35,544,841 of CM042016.1, read as the reverse complement.
TTCTGGCAACCTTCAATCGATTCTGTGATAATGTTTTGGTTTGTTGGTTTTAAGAATTTTGATCTTAGTTTTAATTTCGTTTTTTATCTTTGTGACCCCTTTATCGTAATATGAAGTGTCTGTGTCAATATTTTGCTTATGTGTGTTCAGAGTCGCCGTATATCTAGAGAAAAATTGATGATTCTCAAGTCATTAATGTTACTTGTTGGAGGTACGTATCTAATTTCATACTTCTAGGGTTTGATTATAATTTCAATTAATTAATTCCATATTTTTGTGCGTTTTTATATGTGTGTGAATGTGTGAATTGTGTGATCGTTGGAGGCTTTTCATATTGTTGCTTCTCTTTTGTTGAAAAGTTTAAATTGCTTTTACTTAATTGACTGAGATGTAAGTTTAATGTAACGGTGATGGAGGTTTTATGGGTTATAAAACAACTAATTTCCTTCAATGTTTCTCTTCTGCTTACAGTATTTTTTATGATTCTATTTAATAATTGGTCAATACTAAAAATCGATGTATACCTATATTGTCCGTAGGGGATTCGGTGGATGTCCCATAGATGAAATAAGGATTTCACTACAAATAAAATTACATTTAGTGGCACAAACATTTAGTGACACTTTGTATTTTGTGCCACTATAACAGGTTTTTAGTGGCACTTATTATTTCATGCCGCTGCATCTTTCGATTGAAAATTTCTAAATTTTATATCCCGCTTCTAATCCCCCCTTTAAATTAAAAAACCAAACTTTGAAGTTTTAGTTCCCCCGTCGACTAAAAAAACTAGGGTTTGCATTTTGTAAAAAGTAGCTTTCGTCTCCAATCGCCATACCTCCTCCATAGACAATCAAATCTCTCTGTCTCGCTACTCATTCAACATCTTTCATCGTCTTCCACCTTCGTGATTCTGTTTATGTGTCTCGGCCATCTATAAGTCTATAACCATACTTGTTTCCCCGTTCCATCCGGTCACTATCGAAAGCAAACGACATTGAGCTCTAAGGATTCAAGTCATCGTCATTGTTTCATCGACATCATTATCTCAAGGACGGAAGGAAAGAACTACGAAGGTCGAAGGAACGTCGCACGAAGGAATTAAGACTCACCAGTTTCGTTCGACATTCCAATTTCCAGATTCGATTACGATTTAATTCCAGTTCGGATTCCATTGCGGGATCAATTTTGGCGTTCCAATCGATGATTAAGCTGAGTTTTTTCTGATTTCAATATAGTTCGAATGGTGTTGTTGCTGTAATTCTTGAATAACTGGGGTTCTTGTGTATTTCTTGGTGTTAATTTCGACATTACAGGTTCAATTTCGACAAGAGGGGCTACCATGATTTCCGATGATGGGGACTTGGCAACCATGCTTTCCATCTTCATTCTTGATTTGAAGTATGACTTTTCTGTTTGATTTAAAGTATGAAATCTCAGTTCCTTGACATCTTCATTCTTGATTTAAAGTATACATTATTTGTTTAATTATTTGTCGAAATTTTCACAGGAATTATAGGTTACATGGATTTGATGTTCCAAAGTAAGTTTACAATCCTAATGAATCGTTGCTCCATACACTTTTCTTTTGTATGTGCTTTTTTAAATTATAGTAATAAAGGGAACTACTAAGAAGCCCTAAATGGTTTGTATGATCTGCTATTAGCTTTTGTTGTTTTCTAACTTTCAATCCACCTCTTGAACTTCTGGGTATTTATGTTAATAATATTCTTGAGCTATGTTTTAAATTTTGTTATAATCAGGTCATCGTACAAACTTTGTCAATTTTTCATAATGCTAATAATAACCAAATAGATGAACTCACAACTATTATACCAAGCTGCCATATGTCTCCAGTTTTGAATTTTGTACATACATTTAGAGTTAAGAGAACACTTAGATGTCTAACATTTAGAGTAAAATGATGCAGCCATGCAGGTAGTACATTTTATCTTGAAATAGGCTCTCAAGAGCAAAGTACTTTCTAATGTAGGAAATTGTAGTATCTTTTGTTGTCAAAGAATGTAAACCAATCCTTTTGAGTTCAAGAGTGTTCAATACCACGTAATCGATAGGCCTAATACAATTGTGAGAGTGGGGATCTAGTAAGGGCAAATGATGAACCTGTAAATTGTATTTTAGAAATGTTGAATATAATGTAATTTTAGTAGATTTAATTTATTTTGAACATAGCAATGTACTTTTACTATGTTTGTGGGATATTCAATAGTATTGAAATAATATTTATTTTAACAATTAAATAGTGAAATAATTTTTATTTTAACAATTAAATAGTGACATAAAAATAGTATCACAAAAACCTACAAGTGCTATAGTGGCATAAGAAAAAGTGTCACTAAAGCCTAATAAGCCTGCAGCGGCACAACCAAAAAGTGCCACTAAAGGTCTTTAGTGGCAGCGCTTTTAGTGGCACTTTTTTTTGTGCCGCTGATTGCCTAGTAGGTCTTTAGTGGCACTTTTTTGATTTTTAGTGGCACTTTTTCTATGCCACTATATGTCATTTTATTTGTAGTGTTTAAAGGAAGAGAGAGTGTGCATATAAGTTGGGTTTCACTTACGATTACATGGTAACACTTCTAAAGTTTTACTTCTAGACATCTTATCGTTTATCTTCTTGATGTTTTTATTGGTCTTGTACAAAACCTAAGAACCCATGGAGGCATAAGAAGCCATATCAGTTACACATCAAGATTGGGCATGAAATTGGTTAAGATGTTAACGTTGCAGCATTGGTGTGCAATTTTATGGGTAAATTTCATGAACGTCTAATGTTAATAAATTAATGGTGCTTATGAATTTTGATTTTATGAAAAGTAGTTTTAGTTTGAATTGTGTTATTTAGGTGCCATATTATGCTTTCAACCGACTCAAATTTCATAGTCAAATATTTCTTAGGTAGAAAACTTCCTTCTACATATCTATCTCTCTTTCTAGAAACTCATTGCATTAACCTCGAGTAATCCTTTTGATTTTGGATGTAGATAACCAACTCTTTGGATGAGTCTCTTGTAATTGATCAACACAGTTCCGTTTCACAACCTTTGTTTCTCTGCATTCAAAATTTTAATTTTGGGTTCTTCAGCAACTTTCAGTCAAAGAACGTGAAAATGTATTGTTTCATTCATATTGATTTCTAATATTAGTAATATCGTTTTTGCAGGTTTTTTGGTTGTTAATTGGAGGTTTTAAATAAAAAATTTATATTCCTTCTTACAGGCCAATAAGTGGCGACTTTGTTTGTGCCTGCGGTTTTAAGCATGGTAGAGTTTAGTTGGAGTTCTGACAGTAAACAGACATTTAAAATCCTTTTCTTTTCTAAATTACACAAAAATTGGTTTTATGTATGATTTGAGTTCAATTTTAGGTTTATCCCTTTATTTGGTTATGGTCAAATCAATCTATCTTGGAGGATATTTGACCACCGACCTACTACTTAAATCTGACATATACGAGAGTTATTTCTTCCATTTAATTCTAGAGCACTTTAGCAACAAATGGGACTTTTTGGCATGAGATATAAAAATCGAACATGATGAAGTATTGATTGGAAAATCAAACCAGGTATGTTTCATTCCTATATGTTTCAGGGAAATTTCTTTTGTGTTGTTAATGATGCTTGAGCTATATTATATGTACATGCATACATAGGTATTAGTCTTTGAGCGATTTTACATGACTATAAACTATAAAACTTGATAGTGAGTAAGACATGAACTTGAAAGCCAGATTTGCACTCATATATGGAAATTCTTTTTCTGATAAGACGAGTTGCTGACTTTTTTTGGGTAAATATTCTATCAGAAGCTTCAGATGCTGTCCTTTTATTCTCATTATTTTCCAATTAGAAAAAGATCAGTTTGCTTCGGGGATTAAAGGCATCAATTTTTTTTGCTCTAGAACCATTATGAGGAAGAGGACTCATGAAGTGCCTTAGGGAGAGCATCATCACGTAATGTGGAAGTTTGAACAACCAGTATTGTCAGTGAAATATTTCGAGAGGTATAAAAATACAATCCCAAGCACCGCCACTCCTTCCCATGTTGAAATTAGTCTCACTATAGACATGGATTTGAACAGGATGTGTTATCTGATTTATCTGTTGCTCTTCTGTTTAATTCCGATTTCGGCTCTGAATTCTCATTTAATTGATAGGGAAAAATCCATTATGGCAGCAATGCATGACCTTTTTATTTTCTTTACAACTTGATATTGCTGACTCACTAGAGGCACATGATCTAAGGAAGTATTGTGAGGCTACTATATCATTAATGTGTCGACGTATATGATTGCTAAAAAAATGCATATATATTCTATTACCAACTCACTATTCACTGCTTTTATGATGAAACTACTTCTGATCATCAAAGGCTCTTGACAGGTTTCACATCTTTCTTTCTCATTTTTTGTTGAATGTGCTAACTTTTATTTTCATGAAATTTTATTTTTACATGGTTTGCTTCTAGGTTGCGGCTATATAACTTGGTCGAAACTTGCAGGTCTGCATTCTCCTTTTATGTACATCAATACATCATATGTTATACATGACATTAATTCCTAAACTTACAAAAATTAAAAAAAATTATATTTAAAAGCTCTTTTTTCTCCAGTTTCCTGGGTTGGCTTATCTGACCGATTTTACCTAACAAATTTGTCAGACAACAAGTGATTAACCAGGTTAGTTTTAATATTAACTCCTGTCTACTTTTTACTCAGTTTTATATCATTTTGTTTATTAAGGTTCTCCAAGTATATATTTTCTAATGATTTTAGCGTACTGCAAAGTACCCAAAAAGCATTGAAATAACTTTATTCCAGAATTTAAGTTCAATAATTTTGACTGGTTTTGACGTTGCAACACTCAAGTAAAAAAAAATTAGTAACGGTTTTGGTGTCATTTACTTTATGAAAAAAAATACTAATCATTCAGGTGAGTTAAGTTATTTGTGTAAATTTCAACTAACTTCTATTTTCTGTTGTAAACTATATACCTTCTGTTCAGATTCTAGCTAATTAAAATCTCTAAATTGTGTATCGATACAGTTGTTGAAACAGAAGGGGAGATGAAAGTTGAAGTTATCAGAGGAGGTAAAGTAAGCATATGTTGTGATCATAGAAGCTTGAAAAGTAACCGTCTTAGAAGATTTTTGGAATTTTCTGAAGACATCTCCGTGGGCCGTGCTTAGCACGGCCCTAAAACGTACCTAGTATATGTATATATATATATATATATATATATATATATATATATATATATATATATATATATATATATATATATATGCTTGTTTGAATTTGAGGATTGCTAAATAGACTGTGTGTAAAAAATACTTTATTAATTTTGAACTAATTCATTTATGGAGATTTTAACCTTATGATAGTAATTAAAAGATTTTAATTAACAAATGATTGTACTTTAAAATTTATTTACCAAATGATGGGAAATATTTTGTGGACCCGATTTTTATACAATAAAAGATAAAATAAAGACAAAGGAAATATTCATTACCAATGCTCTTGTTGCTTCTATTACTCTAGTTGTTTTTGTTCCTCCTCTGGTGGAGGGACCGATGAGCTTTCCTATTTCTCCAGGGCCTATTGGTTCTCCATTGAATTTTCATCGGTTCTAAAACTTACAACTGTTACCGTTGAGCCTCAGACTGTGGACTTCCCTTCTCATGTGTGTGACGACCTAAAACTTGATATGAGATTATAAATGAAATATAAGTATATTTGATAATTAAAAGTCTAAGATGTTCATTTGCTACTTATGTGATGCAATGGCAAAATGGTCAAATAGAGTAAAGATATGATAACTTATTTGTTAAGACCTTTTATTAAGTCATTATGAAGTGTTACTTCATTTGGAAATTAGTTTTAAATGCTCTAAGGGCAAAATAGGAAATTTGGGGACAAAAGTGGAGAAATTAATTTATCAAACTTTAAAAGTTTATATCTAAAATTATATAAGGAATTAGGAAAAAGTCATATAGTAGACTTTTGTAATATTTGATGTAACAAGAAGATATGAAAAATATTCGGGTCATTTGGAGTTAGAACGAAAAGTTATGAAGGTTTCACAATGACCAAAAAGTGAAAAAATGGCCAAGTATCCATGTTTGACGGGCTTTATCAGAAAATCGTTATAGATTCAGACTTAAGTCTGTAGGGAAAAGTTGAAATGTTCCTTCCCACCTTTCTAAAGATATAAAGTTTTTAAAAATCGGGTTTGATATGTAGATGTTATGCTAGTGTACAGTTTACGAAAAATCAGGAGAAATGTAGAAAAAAAATACTAAGGCATTAGTGCAGGGGTATTTTTTGGTCTTTTTGCTGTTCTTTTGACCTGGTCAAAAATTAAACTAGGCCTTTATCCCATTTTCCTTCACTGGTGCTTAGTCGGAATCGAAAAAGAGAAAAGAGAAGAAAAGTTGAGAATTTAAGGAAAAAAACACACACACACACACCTCCGATCGATGTGTGTATATGCTATTAGTCGCGTTTTAGCAAGGGGTCGAGGAAGTAAAGCAAAGCAGAAGGGTGGAGGGAAAGAGAAAAATCAGAGAAAGAAGCTCGGTGTGACGCTGGCCGGAAAAAACGAAGAAGAAACAGCGATTCCGCTGCTGCCGGTGGCGGTCGCCGCCGGTGGTGGTCAGCGGTTGTCAGGGTGATCGGATTTCTTCACCAACAGCTTCCGATTTCTCCTTTTGAGCAGGAAATATAAGGTAACCTCTTGATTTTTAGAACCCTAGATTAGAAATCCAAATTTGACAATGCATGTGATATTGGAACTTGATTTCTTGATATATTTCATGTTATGAATTAAAAAACACCCAAGAACCTTGTTGATATGGATTTTTATTGAGAATTGGAGAACGTAAGTTGATTATCCCATTTGGATGAAGAAGATGACTAATGACATTTGACTTTTATGTTTTGGGTCGGCTTTGACTATAAATTGGGACTTTTGATAAATATGTGTGATGTTAAGATATGTTGTTTTGTCTTAGTACAAAAGAATGCCAAAAAAGTGCCCAATTTTCAATCAAAAATTTTCTTTAAAAATGTAAGTAAAAACATAGATAATCTTATTAACATGCTTAATCGGTGTTCATCAAAACTATTATCAGAGTGTATACGTCCCATAATTATAGAAATCTTATTTAATAATATAACTGCAAATCATAAATGTGCGATGCGCCGCCGTCACGCCGAGCTCACCCCTTTATCAACTGAAGTACCTGAAAATGTTTTAAAATCAACGGGTAAGCATAAAGCTTAGTGAGTTCCACAAATTACCATACATGCCCACACATTAAACAACCCGTCCTCGAGAACGACCCGACCCTACCCGCCATACAATAGCTACGGGCGTCCATCATACAACAGCTATGGACACGGGAAGGTTCTACCCATCATACAACAGCTATGGGTTCCCGTTTATGGCCCAGCCCATCATACAACAGCTATGGGACAAGGCAATAGTCCAACTCGCCATACAACAGCTACGAGGGGACACGCATCAGTACTGAGCCCAACCACAAATAACCACAGATATAGAGCAAATCATATAATTGTAAATAACATACAATATGCCTAGCATGCAACATCATATAGTTCGGTGAGGATACTCACCTGAATCACAACCGTCCGGATAATCGCTAATATCCCAAACTAGGCTCGTCCGATCACCTAAATCCCACATACACAACATATTAATCACTGACCGAACTCCTATAGACTGGCCTAAAGGTTAGACCCAACATTTGGTCGAAAATAAGCTTTTGGGTCAAACAGCCGCTCGCCGCGGCGCGACCTTCCTCTTACGCGTCGCGGACTATCAGTACATTTACGGGGTTTAACTCGAACCCGCGTCGCCGACATAGCCTGTCCGCGTCGCGGACTCGCAATAGTCCGAAATCCTCTTTTTGCTCTTAACCAGAACAGTCATCGGTTAGGGTTCCACTCTACACCCTTCTTGGGATCAGAAACTACCCTAAGGTCACTTTCTTATGGACATGCAAGTCCATGCATGTCCATGGTCCAAAACCCTAAGTATTACAAGTCATCTAAGACTATTAACCGAAGAATAACACCATCTAACAGGTAAAATGAAATATCAGAAAGGTAGACCTTCTTATCTTGCTTCTGGAAAACAGATGAATGCACCCGATCGGCTACAAGCCTTCCCCCACGTCGTATCCCATCCTTCCAATCTCTCAAAACCTTCAAAGCCTTGGAACCGAAGAGCCTCTGCTGGAACCAGTCGGCTCTACTCCCGAAAACTTCCAAAAACATGAACCCTAGGGCTGGGACCCTTTATATAGGCGTTTAAATCCGAATTAGGGTTTTTCATGACTGCGGCGCACCGCGCTGCGGATTCTTCAGGGCCGCGCCGCGCATACAACTCATATGCGAATCTAGAATCTTCCCAAGCCGCGCCGCGGATCCATACGGGCCGCGACTCGGCGGAACGGGTCTTACAATTCTCCCCCACTTGAATGGATTTCGTCCCCGAAATCTGTGCCTGTAAACAACTAGGGGTAATGCCTTCGCATTTCTTCCTCGGATTCCCAAGTCCATTCAAACCCCTTACAATGCTGCCACAGCACCTTAACTACCCCTATCATCTTATTTCGTAAAGTCTTTATTTTCCTTTCTTTGATAGCAACCGGTCGCTCCACATAGTTCAAGCGTTCGTCAATTTGGATACCCTCCAATGGCACAATTGAAGTTACATCGGTAATACACTTCCTGAGTCGGGGAACGTGTCGTGAATCTGGCTAAGCTGCTCGGGCAGCTTCAATCGGTAGGCTACCTTACTTACTTGTGCGATGATTCGATATGGTCCAATGTACCTAGAGCCAGGCTTTCCTCGATTCCTGAAACGAATAACCCCCTTCCAAGGCGACACCTTAAGAAGAACAAAACTTCCAACCTGGAACTCAAGATCGGACCATCGTCTCGCAATTTCTCTCCCAATTGCACGCTACAGAATGCGTCGCATTGCACAGCCTCAACTAAGAAATCTAGAAGTTACTACAAGCCTGACTGAGCCATAGATTCTATCTACTACACTAACAACGATCCGGTATACCCGGGGTCCCACTTTCCAGTACATCGGTACCTTAACGACAAAACTCTGACCGATAAACTCTGGTCCTATCACTGCATAATATCATGATTCTTCTTCTGGCTCAAATCGGTCTACAATCTCTTCCTGAACACATAGAAGTCCTGACACCCTCTCCCGTACGACTTCTTGCACAAGAGACCATTTCTCGTGTGGTAACCATTATCATAAAGGACTCTACCAACGTTACATAGAAAACTACAACTCCCATCAAACTAAGAACGTAGTCCCGAAGGAACTCCTACATTGGTCTCTCCATACAGCCATCCTTCTAAGGATGATGCACAATACTGAAACAAAGTTGGATGTCGCAACTTTACGAACCTTCACCTAAACTCCTAAGTGAGCTGCACCTCCTTACCTGATATCACCATCCAGAGCACCATATCGGGGTGCCTTCTCCCGAGCCTTAACATCATCCACCCTTCGTAGCCCAGCATACTATAACAGACTCAAAGCGAGCACTCCTGCTCCATCGGTCTACGACATCCTTGATTTTATCAATACACTGAGGGGTTCCTTGGTACTTCTGCGTTGAACCCATACATGCATACCTCCAAATTCTACCTCAGAAATCCTCGGAGACCAAATCAGCTACCTATCTTTTGATGATTGGCCTTGACCTTTCCACCGATCAAACCTCTCTCCTCTTAACCATTCCCCACTTCCTTACCGGTCAGATCTCCAATAATCCTCTCCAATATCATACACATCCGTGTTGTCCCTCGGGCAACGAAAAACTTGACACAAACTTCTTCGTTTATCAATGCACAAAAGCTCCGTCTATATCTAACATCCAAGGCGACCATAATGGGTTAGCCATCCTCCGCTAACCCTACCCCACAACCTTCATTTACCCGAACTGTCTCACCTAAAGGTGTTCCCTTCCACGGTTTCCCATCTAAATCCTTATCTTGAATCCAATCCGCCCAGTCTTCATGTCGCCCTGATCCGCCCTTGGTTTTCATTCTCACCAGCTAAACAGCCATCAGTAAAACCAAGGTAGTCTTCACCTCAACTACTCCTGCAAATGCGATCATCGAGGGGTCCATAATCATCTCCCATCCTACTGAACAATCCTAAGGGTACTAATCCTCGGCACCCAGATAACCATTATCTCATCCTGCACAGAAATCATCTGCCCCACAACCCAATCTGACCAATCAGCCTGCTAAAACCGTATCTCGTACTCGAGGGAACACGACACAGTATTGCTACAATAAAGCACCTGGCACTCCCAATCAGCACGAAGTATTCACCAAAACAAAGCACAGTACCACCTCAACATAGCACACTCCATCCGACAACACCTTAACTCTCACCGAGGCACGAAGGGGCACAACCTCGAACAAGGCACAGTACCCCGGTACCTACGTGAGATACCAATCCTCCAGGACGTAAAATCCTTAATCGATCACTACACCAATACGACCCAATGCTCATGGCCAACGCTTATCCTTGTTCCTAGCATCGCTTAGCATAACCCTCGTCCTGTCTTCATATTATCGTTGCGTAATATGTTGCTTCTGCGCTGATCCTTCCCGATCGATACACAATCTCACCAAAATGTTTCCTTAAAACCTCGCTCCGACCCCTTCCTTACTTCCGCCAAGCCTTTCCTGCCTTGGAAGGCTTCTCAGCTAGCGATCCTTTCCTTCCTTGAAACTATTGACTAGCGCTCCTGAGATGAGCTGTCCCATATGACACATCCCTTACTTCGAAGACTTTTGTCCTACCCACATAACTCTTGTTGAAGCCTGAAGTAGATTCCCAGTCTCTGAATAATTCCTCTGCGTCAATCCTTCTGAGTATCAGTCCATGCAAGCAGAACCCTTATGTTCCAAGTCACCATAGCATGCGCAATCTTGCAGTCGACCCAACAGGTCGCGTTGTCTCCTCAGCCCGGCGTCTCACCTTCCATGCTCTGCCCTTTTTATACTAAAACTCGACTCTCTCACTCCCACTGCTGTCAAGGTCCTGAGTTGAAACGAAATACAATCGTCCAGCGTTCCCCGCGCCTTAATGGAAATAATCAAAACTCCCATGGAGGTGACCACGCATCCCTATCATGGCCAAGATCCTTGCCTCTTCGCAATGCATACAACCTCCAACCGCTTTCTTGAATTTGCAGAATTCCCTTTACTCAAAGCTATTCCAAACACCTTTACCTTAAGGTGAAAAGCTACTCGATGCACCAATAACCACTTGCTAGCTCCAGCACGCAATGACACTCCCATCTTCCTCCTCCAAACTACAACTTTCCCTTTTCAAGGCCTTAGCCCCTGCCGGCGAGCTCCCTGCCTTGTCAGATCACGGGTATCCATCCTCAATGGTCGGTTATGTCACACTGGGAACCCTTCTTCCCTTTCCGCTTCAACCACCTACTTGTGGCTATCTGTCCAAGGAGCCATCTTCTGTGGGTCTTAATCCCATAAGTCACACACTACTCGCATTTTTCGTCATACCTTGTACGTAGTATCCAATTACTCTAACTTCAGCTGGGTAGCAGGAGTCAAGGTCCATCAGCTTCAGCAGCTGGACGGGCCCTTCCTGCTCTTCGAGTGACACAAGTCGACATAACGTCGGCACTTAAATCAATCTGGATTCTCGTCCATTCTCCTAAAGGAGTACCTGGAAATCCTCTGGAACCTACCTGCAGATTCCCAAGCCACGATTTCTAATTAGCTGCCAATTCCTTCTCCCTCTATCATCATAACCCAAGTCCAACGCTTGATAATTCGTAATGCAAGTACTCCCATATTCCAGTAGCTGAGCTATTTGCGCATTAAGCTTCGCTCTTTCTCTTAGAACAACAACTCTCCTCCACTTGGAATCTGTGCCAATACCTGGTGCTGATCGCGATCGATCAACGCCTCGAACCTTTGCAACAAATCCAATCCTCAAACCATGCCGTTAGTCCATTAAATAGGAATAAGGTCTATCGGGATTCACATCCATAGACCTTCGAAACATTGACATGCAAAACCCAGATGCATCGGCTAGCAACCCCGATGCATCGCCTAACCCATTGCTGCCAATCATAACCATCGTTGATACCTCAACGGCGATCAATTTCTGCACCTATGATCCATCCCGATCCATCTCCATTGGTTACACCCGAAACTACTCCCAATCCACTCTTCATTACCGAACATCGCCACGATGAAGACGTGTACTTTCCTTTCGCAACTAATTCATAATGTGAATCATACCTGATTCTCTACCCTACCCGGCTCCTTAGAATTTTGGGTAACTCTTCCTGACTCAAGTATGAATCATGTGCTTTCGGTAGTACGGGCCCGGTACTACCTTCCACACCTATTCCTACTTGTTCCAGAATTTGTCCCCCAATACTCTAATTCACCACCCACTCATCTATTCGATATTGGTATTCATACGGTCTCGCACCCAAGTGCCTAACACTCATCCTAGGCTACCTAGGATCTCACACCCCACCCGTGCCTAAAAGAACTTCTGCTAACACCATCGAGTCGCCTCACGGACACACAGTCGTACACAATCGAGAATAAGATAGACATTAAAATAAATGATCCTACCCCAAAGTCACAACCAAACAAGGAACAGCCAGTAAGGCTAGACCAAGAATTCTTAGGCTATCTTATCCTAATTGTATATAACCCAATAGCATTCACTAAGCAACTTAATAGTGTTAGCATAGATTCTAAAGCAGCACAAATAACAAACAACAGGCAGAAAGCATCCTAATCCAAGCATTTCTAGCATGCATTTCCTAACTAAATTCCACGCCTATTTTCTGGCATACATATTTCATCACATAACACAGACTTGACATGGGTAATTGGGAATCACAAAAACTTACTTGAGCTCGGTTGACGGTTCGCATCACATCTCATTCTTTTCGAAACTCATTATCCGTTAAAAATCATAAGTCAGGTGTGCATACCATGTTTCAAACCCCCAAGCAACAATCAAACAAGAACATGCAAGGGAATCTTCCACATGTTATTCAACCCAACTACTTAAAACTTTTATAGAGAAGACATTATTTCTTTAACGAAAAGCTCTCAGTCCTAAGTTTGAGTTTGGATTCCCAATACAGTTCATCCAAATCCCTCAAACCAAGTCTCTGATACCAATTTGTAACACCACAATTTTCAATCAAAAATTTTCTTTAAAAATGTAAGTAAAAACATAGATAATCTTATTAACATGCTTAATTGGTGTTCATCAAAACTATTATCAGAGTGTATACGTCCCATAATTATAGAAATCTTATTTAATAATATAACTGCAAATCATAAATGTGCGATGCGCCGCCGTCACGCCGAGCTCACCCCTTTATCAACTGAAGTACCTGAAAATGTTTTAAAATCAACGAGTAAGCATAAAGCTTAGTGAGTTCCACAAATTACCATACATGCCCACACATTAAACAACCCGTCCTCGAGAACGACCCGACCCTACCCGCCATACAACAGCTACGGGCGTCCATCATACAATAGCTATGGACACGGGAAGGTTCTACCCATCATACAACAGCTATGGGTTCCCGGTTATGGCCCAGCCCATCATACAACAGCTATGGGACAAGGCAATAGTCCAACTCGCTATACAACAGCTACGAGGGGACACGCATTAGTACTGAGCCCAACCACAAATAACCACAGATATAAAGCAAATCATATAATTGTAAATAACATACAATATGCCTAGCATGCAACATCATATAGTAAGGTGAGGATACTCACCTGAATCACAACCGTCCGGATAATCGCTAATATCCCAAACTAGGCTCGTCCGATCACCTAAATCCCACATACACAACATATTAATCACTGACCGAACTCCTATAGACTGGCCTAAAGGTTAGACCCAACATTTGGTCGAAAATAAGCTTTTGGGTCAAACAGCCGCTCGCCGCGGCGCGACCTTCCTCTTACGCGTCGCGGACTATCAGTACATTTACGGGGTTTAACTCGAACCCGCGTCGCCGACATAGCCTGTCCGCGTCGCGGACTCGCAATAGTCCGAAATCCTCTTTTTGCTCTTAACCAGAACAGTCATCGGTTAGGGTTCCACTCTACACCCTTCTTGGGATCAGAAACTACCCTAAGGTCACTTTCTTATGGACATGCATGTCCATGGTCCAAAACCCTAAGTATTACAAGTCATCTAAGACTATTAACCGAGGAATAACACCATCTAACGGGTAAAATGAAATATCAGAAAGGTAGACATTCTTACCTTGCTTCTGGAAAACAAAGGAATGCACCCGATCGGCTACAAGCCTTCCCCCACGTCGTATCCCATCCTTCCAATCTCTCAAAACCTTCAAAGCCTTGGAACCGAAGAGCCTCTGCTGGAACCAGTCGGCTCTACTCCTGAAAACTTCCAAAAACAAGAACCCTAGGGCTGGGACCCTTTATATAGGCGTTTAAATCCGAATTAGGGTTTTTCATGACTGCGGCGCACCGCGCCGCGGATTCTTCCGGGCCGCACCGCGCATACAACTCATATGCGAATCTAGAATCTTCCCAAGCCGCGCCGCGGATCTATCCGGGCCGCGACTCGGCGGAACGGGTCTTACAGTTTGACGGTTGGAGATATGAACTAGATTGTTATATTTTAAAAAAAGAGTAGAATGTTCTAATACTATGGAAATGTGCTTGTTAACCTACATTTCGACAACCGAAAATGCCATTTTGGTCAACAGTGGGAAAAAAAGGGCAAAATTGACAAATTTGGGTATTAAGCATGAATGATTAATGGAATGAAATTGGATAATTTTAATACGAAATTCAAATATTATTAGATAAATATTATGTTGCTAGTTTCATATTATGTTTCTAATCTTTATTAAATCAATAGAGATTATAGGACGCTTGAAAGCGGTTAAAGCTAAGAACTGTGTGAATTAATGTAACTAGACATACCTAGCTACTTAGGTGAGTACATGTGGACTTTTTAACGGGTACATATCAACAAGACTTTAACTACCAAGTTTTTTTAACACTAAATGATTTGATGATGAAATGCTTTGTTTTATACAAGTTTAGAAGTATGCTTAATTGTTTATAGTTTTAAGTTTTCAAGCAATTAGCTTACTGATGTAGAAGTTAAATCTTACAAATGCTTTGCCGAAAGGCATATGTGAATTTAGGTCATTTGCTTATGAAATTGTGAAGTTTTGATCATGAAATGTGTTTTGACTCTTAAAGTTTGATAAGTCATAATTCATTGCCATGTTATGCAAAATACTTTGGTTTTGAAAGGAATGTGAAATACCTATTTATCAAAGTGATCTCAAAATACTTTGGTTTTGAAAGGAATGTGAAATACTTATGTACCAAAAACTTGGTGTTATGAAGTTAAGTGTCTTTTGTGGATTTGAATGGTTGAATTTGGATATTGTTGATTTGTTTATGATGATGAATGCATTCATGTTGGAAGTCCTGACTTAATGACATAGACTCTACTAGGGTGGTACCCCCTTCGCGAAGTAGAAGTCTTAATATGTTGAATTAGATAGGAATGAATTTTTTTCATCCTACCCAGATTGACATAGACCTTTAGTATTCGGTGGCATTCCGATACTTGGGCCATCATCCTTAGTAGCTCGTGGCTTTCCGATACTTTGAATCATCCTTGGTAGTTCGATGGCATTCTGATACCTTGGACCTTTACGCGGGCATGACTTTGTAGGGTGAGTGTGTCTTACCCTAGAAAGGTACGTATAGCACGGGGGCACCCGTGTCGTTGGTTTGATTTTCACTTATCACTTTTGGGTTTGCAAAGTTGAGTCATACTCTTGGGTGTCATTACTTGATCCTAGATTCATATCACATTATGTTAAGAATGAGTAAAATTGTATTGGACTAATGTTTTATAACTTGGTTTTGGTCTAAAACTTATGGTTTGATGATATAAGTTGTAATATCATTTTAAAAAAAGGATTGTATGGATAAATTTTCAAGGTGGTTTTCAGGTGTCAGTGTACATAATTCTAAATTGAGAAATATACTTTTCAAGCTACTGGTTTACCTTAATATTTGTTGGGTCTAAAACTCATGTATCTCACGAGACATATTTGTCTTACGTATTATTGCTTTTATGTTATGTATCTCAGGATCAGGTTGGATAGCATTGGACTAAAGGATTGCAGAGATTAGAAGTTATTTGAGGTTATGTAGATAGAAACATTGATTGGAGAATAGTTTCATCCAACAATGGTATAGTAAGGATATGTATTCAGAGACATTTGGTTTATGGTATAGCTTAACCTTGTAGTTGCATTATAATGTTTTGCTATCTCCTGTATTGTTTTGGGCTATTTTTTCGAGTCGGGTTATTATGGATTTTATCTAATTAGCGTAGTGGTCATGTCGAATTTTCGGTAGAAATGCTGGTTTATTATGAGACATGGCTTTGGGATGTTTTATTGCTTTTCTATGGTTGTCTTTGATGTGAGTTTGTAACCGCCAATGTAGTTTAAATATTTTCAAACTAAATTGTTTTAGGGACCAAAAGTTTTACGTTATGATTTATTAACATGGGAACAGTTTTTAAAAGTATGTAATTTTTACTTCACAATGTTTTTTATAAAATAATTCATAAATTAAGGTGTATGAATGATGAGGTGTTACAATGTGCCTTGCAAGAAGAAGACCAAAGGTAAAAACTATACATCATAATCAGGAACAACAATCATTAATCGGTATTTTCAAAACTTTTCTTCTTATTTGTCGATTTAGACATCAATGAATGCAAATATTATCTAGATCTGACCATTTTCCTTTCTCACATTCTCAGCATGACTTGAACTTTTAGATTGACTTTTTTGTGCCATTACATACCACATCAACATCATCAATATAAGCAAAAGTTCTTGATAGATGGAAACATTCCTTTTAACATCATCATGCATCATCTTATTTTTATTCTAATGCTTTTACTTAATTCATCATCATGTTCGTCAAAACATTTAGAATCTCTGACATTTTATTTTGTCTCCAAGATTAATCAGATATTTGAAAGCCAACATTGTTGAGACGTCTTGATCTTATACCTTAGTCGTTCTTTTTCCCTTTTCACACATAGTCTTCTTCACGTTTTGCGATATGGAGTAACACCACAACGTTAAGTTTTACGATAAGAGGTTTCTGCCATGAACAGTAAAGGAGTTACATCATCGAAAATACTAAAGTGATGGCAAAATCTACTATAGAGAGAGAAACGACGATGGCAATTTTACCTACTTAGAAGGTGTTTGGGATTATTTATAAAAACTCTTTATTGGCTTTTCAAAAAGTCAATAAGTCAATAAATGTGTTTGAGAAATATTAATAAGTTAGTAAATCACTTATAAAATTCCTTTTTAATATAAGCAAATAAGTCAAAACACTATTTATTTAATAATTTCTTTTAAACCAAATGTATAATTATTTGGTAAAATTAAAAACCACAATAAGTTGATAAATATATTTTAAAACTACAATTGCTTAGTAAACTTTTAGGTGATGTTTGTTTTTTAAGACATCTGTAGAAGAATATGTAGACCAAATGTCTGCAATCTACAATAAGAAGACTGTTTTTTTTTTAAATCTGCATGCAGACTACCAAAATAAATTAAATTATTTACAAAATTATATATTTTTGTAAATCTAACATTTATTTCGAATTACTTTTTATAAAAAAAAATTATCTATAATTTATATAAAAAGTTTTTTTTTTAGTCAAAAATGTTAAAATATGCAATAAGACTTTAGTCCATATCTGCAAGAAGAAAAGGACACGCAGACATTTTTAGGTCTACGGTATTTTAACAAACAAACACTCTACAAAAATTAACATCAAAGCGCCGTCTGCAGACAAAAAAATATATAAACAAAAAACAAAAATCACCTTAGTCATGTTAGTTATTTTGTGTTCTTGTACTAAACTCTTTAAAGTATACAAACAATCAATCTTGTTAAATCGAATCCTATTGTACCCAATTCAATCATATAAACACAAACCAAATCCATCAAATATATTTAAATCATACTGTCAGATAATTCACAAACAGCCCTAAATTTTTATTTACATTTGCAAACTAGGAACTTAACTCGCCGCCCAAAGACACCCTACCCAACCGCCATCTTCTCCGTAATCAACCGACGGCCGTCACCACCATTCTTCTTCTGCACATAAAGATCAACAATCCTCTCCGCCACCTCCACTTCATCTCTGCTTTCTCCGATCAACTTATCCACTTCCGCCTTCGGCAATCTCACCTTTACTCGAACAGAACCACACGCATCTAATCCACCACCACTATCCGCCGTAACCATAGAAATCTCCGATACAGACCTCCTTGACTTCATCAACGTCTGCAACCTCTCTTTCGCCGTCACGTTTACACCAGACTGCACCCTTCTAATCGCCACCTTTTTCTCCGCCGTCTCCGGCAGCTTAGGTAACTCAACCAGGAAGTAAATCTTCCCGGCTTCCAAATATTCTTCTGGATCGAGGGGATTAGCTCTGATCCCATATCGCTTCACATCCTTCGATCCCAATAACACATGGCCGGCGTAATCTTTCACAACATCAAAAACTTTAATGGGTGTTTGTACTTTAAAGATTTCGCCGTCGATCTTCATCACTTTAGCTTTCTTCTTCCCTCCGCCGGCACCTGGTAAACTGTTCCCCATATCTGTTGCATAGAGATGTAGTGGATTTGTTGTTACTGGTTTTTTTATGATCAATGAAAGGGAAAACCCAAATTGGATACTCAATTGAATAATTAAATTGTTATTAAAAGTGGACAATGATGACGGAAATGTGAACACGATGGATTCTGTTTGGATGAGATTGAGTTTGGAAGAAAGTGGGGCAGGCCAATTGCTTCTGTCGACTTCTTTATTCGATTCACGCACCAGAAGTGGAACCGGTTCCGTTTTATTTAGAATTGCAAGTTAAACCGTTGGATTTGAAATGAGTTATATAGGTTTGTTGCATGACGTATAAATTCCAAATTTAGAATTAATATCCAATTAAGTTTTAAATATTTGGAGAATTATCATTGAAGTTTGTAGGCATTGTTGTCGGTTGATTCCATTTGCTATGTGACAAAATTATAAACTTAACGACTTGATTAGGACAAATAATTATGTAGTTATAATAGTATGTATTGTATAAGGTTAATTATTATTTAATGCATTTTTGATTTTTGTTAGCTTTGAAATTCATCATATCCTCATTTAGGAACTCGGTAAGAAGTTTGTTATAAAGTGGTTAACTTAGTTTGGTGATTGTATATATACGTGGGGTATTGTAGTTAGTTGAGTTTTCAATCAATAAAAGATTTTCTTCACATTTCTCTCTCTTTCCCTTGATAATTAACATAATATCAGACTTTTAGTGATCCTTCTTATTCCTTTCAACTTCAATTTCAATTTCTTTTATTCTATTTCATCATGTCTGAATCTAAAGGTTCCAAATTCAGCTCACAATCAAGTACTTCAAATTACAAGTCATTATTTCGTTGGTTCTTTGGGTATATTGAGTTCCGTTATGGTTTCTAATATGTTTAACGGAATTGGATTTCATATTAATTTCAAATTCTCAAAGAACATAAAGGATTAATCAATATATTGGCTAGAAATGTTATGACTAATCCTAGTATTTCCCGAGAACAATATCAACATATTCTGCAATTACTCAACAATAACAATCTCGATCCATGAAACTCCTTATGTCAAGCTCATTCTCTCATTACCGATGGAGTAATCAATGCCAAAGGTACATCCTTTTTATTCAAACATTTTGCAGCAAATGTTTACAAAGCATCCTCTTTATAAAATAAACATCTTTCATGGATAATCGACTCATTTGGACCGGATCGTATTTGATTTAACAATTTTTTTTTTTGCCATAATTAAGCTTCAACAGCCTCATTTAATTGGTATTCCTAATGGTTGTGACACCAATGTTTTCTTCTGTGGTGATGCAAATTTCATGATTTTATTGTTTTAAAAGGAGTTGTATATGATCCTTAATTACTTCAAATATGAACTCTTTTCAATCTCTAAACTAGTAAACTTGCCTCACGATTAAAAACATTTCATGATTTTCCTTGATGAAAACTCGTCTCATTGAAGGCTAATGTTGCACTGGTATTTTTGGAAAAAGACTTAATGTTATGTATATTTTTCAACATCACCGCATCAAAAGTGATCTTTCATTTAGCTCTATTTTTAAATCTCAGTCATGTATTGTTTCTTCTAAACCTTTGTTTCATTTTAATTCTAGAGCGATGATATACATATGTGATTTGGCCATATACCTTTGAATAAATTAAAGAAATTTATCATCATTTCTTCTGATAGTGATCACGTTTCTTTTGATTCACACATTATCCATTCCAAGACCACACACTCTCGTTTATCATTTCCCAATAGTCAAACTCAATCAAAGAAACCCTTTGACATAATCCATGTTGACATATGGGGCCTTTATAAACATTATACCAGTGTTGCAGAAATCGGTGTTGGCGGCCGATTAATCGACGATTAGTCGCTTGACGGTCTTCAACCGATTACGATTAGGCCTAATCGGCCAGCTTAATAGTTTGCTGCAAAAATTGGTCAAATATCGGCATTGACGGTCCTTGGCGGCCAATTAATCGATCTTGGCGGACATTTTTTAATTTTTTATTTTTTAATTTATTATTTTTAAATGACCACACAAACACTCTCTAATAACTCAAGAAATCGAAAAAAAATCAAAATTAAAGAATAGAAATAAAAAATATATAATCTTTGATGTGTATCTCGAAATAAAATGAATCAAACTTTGCTATTTTTTTATATTTATATAATTTTAAATGAATTCCTTTATAACTTAGGATCTCCGATTAATCTCCGAGTAATCCCCAATAAATATGATTAATCCCTTAACCTCACTCGACCGCCAGGATACCGCCAAACGATTTTTACAACCTATACGTGTGATGGTTATGAGAATTTTCTCACCATTGTTTTTTTTTAGAACGGCAATATAACCTACTCCTACTCCTGCTCCTAAACTACACCTTAATACCACCTATGTCTCGAACGAGACTTGAACCCTCGACCTCAAGTAGAGAGGGCAACACCTGATGTCGTTGGGCTAGAAGCCCTTTGGCTTCTCATTAAGCATATTCAAACCCAATTGTTGATGACTAGAGTTGTAACACTTGGGTTCATCTATTAAAATGTAAAAGTTAGGCATTTATATTTTAGAAGCATTCATTAAGCATATTTAAACCCAATTGAAATTTTCTATATACCACAAGGATTAAATTTGAGCTATTGTGTATTTTTTTCAATCAAGATTTATAAAAAAACACAAGGATTATGTTTCAAAACTGTTCAAAAAACACTATCCAAGTTTGGTCTGTTCAAAAAACACCATCCAAGTAAGACCTTTGTACAAAAAACACCATCCAAGTAAGGCTTTTGTACAAAAAACACCAACGAACTACATGTTTTGTTCAAATTTTACCCGATGGTAACCGGCTCTTGCAGGTTAAAGGATGACTTGGCCTAATATTTAGTGACATGACATAATAACAGATGAACAGTTTAACCTGCAAGAGCCGGTTACCATCTGGTAAAATTTAAACAAAACATGTAGTTCGTTGGTGTTTTTTGTACAAAGGCCTTACTTAGATATTATTTTTTATACAAAAGCTTTACTTAGATGGTGTTTTTTGAACAAACCAAACTTGGATGGTGTTTTTTGAACATTTTTGAAACATAATTACCCTTATAAGTCATTTTCCCCATGTTATAATTATTGTAATCTGATTGTTTTACTTTTAAAATCCACAAATTGGTTGTGGCTTACCCAAAACCAATTCAAGTATTTATTTTTTTATTTTTTTGTCTCCAAAATAATCAAACTAATGGGTGCTTGATATTTATACTAAGGTTGGAAAAATATACCGTGGAGAACCAAACAACACGTTACCAACCATACCAATAAAGTAGGTAGTCAATATGTTTTGCTGGTAGTACGATATCAATTAAGTAGTCTTTGTACGATAACGATACAAAATTTTGAATACCAAGGTTGTACCGTACCAACCAATTCATATATATATATATATATATATATATATATATATATATATATATATATATATATATATATATATATATATATATATATATATATATATATATACACACACACACTAGTGTAAGACCCGTGTATTACACGGGATGATATAAAAAACTATGAATTATGAAAATATAAACATTAATATTTATAAAAAACAATATTTCCATAAAACATGACAAAATTCTTTAATATATATGTAATTCAACTATGCACTAAAACAATATTGTTGATAAACTTCAAAACAAGTTTCATGATGCATATTCATTATGATTCTTATATAATTATTTAATTAGCCATTCCAAAAATAGTTGATAACTTGATATAACTTTTTTAGGAGGTTGCAATTTGAAAATTTTACCAAACTATCACAAAGAAAATCTCTTTGTAATTCAATATCATTGCCATAATTAGGTGTATTTCTATAAGTAGGATTGTGTAATAGGAAGAATTCAAAGTAGGATGCAATGGAAGTAGATTGCATATTGTTAGCATGATACCACATATGAAAATTTAATATCAACAACTACTTGAAATTGTGTCAATAAAGAGCTTTCATTGCTTAAATAGTGAAATAGGGACTAAAAGGGGGAAAAATTCCGTTTTGGACCAAAAAAGAAAACAATCAACTAAGCATAGAGACCAAATGTGTAATTGACCATATAATACAATTATACTCATTTACACGAGGAAAGAAGTGTTGATATGATCTTGGTTTTGAACTAGATCAGAGGAGTCACCAGAAATTGGTACAACTTTCACAAGAACCAAATAATAAGAAACTTTGTCCACCATATTTTTTGTTTTTTCATTACTGGTTTCTTCAACCTCATCAATAAAAGCAACATGAAGATAAGGATACTTGGTCATGAATGTAAATATGTACAAAAGACATGTTACAACATACAACAACACACTTTTACATAAAGAGATAAATGCAGGAAATAACAACGTACACTCATTTATTTAGCTTATATACCATCCTACTTCATTTTCTTGTGATTAACAACATTATATTTACAATCTTTTGAATAATATACCCATTATATCATCGGACTTTGAATTTATTTATTATTAGGGAGTTGTACTTAGAAAACTTTACTAAACTATTAGCAGTAAATTTTTTTTTATAATTGAATAACATTGCTATAATTGGGTCTATTTTGTAAGTACGATGGTGTAATAGGAAGAATTAAAAGTAGGATGTTATAATAAACAAATTAATGAAAGTAGATTGCTATTTATTTCATTTAATAATAATTTTCATGATTGGTACGTTGTCATGAGTACGTCGTGGGCTTGAGCAAGTCCTGTTTTTTTAACAGGATCCCAACAATATTGTTGGCATGATACCACATATGAAAAACCGCAAAAGAAAAAAATAACCTTTCAGGGTCTGAAGATTAAAAAAATAAGCAAAAGGGTTGGAAAATTGAATAAATTTCAAATGACAAACTAATAAAAAATAAAGCAATTTGACTATATTGGTAAAAAGAGTATATTACATTGCTATTTCCTGTAATTTTCAGATTACTTACTTGAGGCTTCTTCACCATGGTACCCTTCTCATCCAAGAAAAAACAAAAAGCTACCGAAAATGCCTTCATTAAATCATAACATATTTAAATAAGTCTTAGCCTCTACGTTCCAACATGCACACTTCCATTCATGGATTTAATGTTTTTGACCCCAAAAATGGAAGAATTCCAATTATTTAAAGGACAGTTTAAATTCACATTATGTTCTCATTGTATCAATATACTATCAAATTATAAATAATATTTATTTTTTTCTTATAAAATTTCATTATTTTATTATTTTAGATGGGTATTTTTGATAGTTAACTAAGTGATAATGAGACAAAAAAAACCAATTATTACAGCATTATGCTTAAAAAACCAATTAATTATACCAATTTTAATAAAAAATGCAGCAAGTTTTGTCTTAAACTTCAATGCTATTGGCCGAAAATAATTAACCTAATGGAAGCACACGTTCAAGTTAACTCATATTATCAGGTGAATAATTACTTTTTAAATATCCATTGAATAAAGAAATAACAACTTAAATATTTCTCAATTATAAGTAATGAATAGACCAGATGATAGTAAACTGCTAAAAGTTCCATAAAATCTTATACAACTATAATCACATAACAAAACAAGCCCTAAAATGGAAGTACGTGTAAAAGTGAAAGCAAAAATCCCAATCAGTCCACAGTTCTAAGTTTAAATTAAGCATCAAGTTAACTTTAGGATTAAAGTCCAATTACATTCATCTCTACCAATATGATCTTCAACCTGTCAAGAACATTAAGTGAGGCTCTTTTCCCCTGGACAAAAAGCTTTATTCCCAAAAGATTAATCCAATAACATAATTAGAAGACCCTAGAATTGAACAAGGTGAAAAAATTCAACATTAAATTGTGGAATAATGAGAAACAAGAAAACGTACCTTGTTAAAAAGATCAATTCAATAAAAAAGCAATCTGTTTTTCCATTTTGGGAATGCATTACAAGCTTCATGTAGCATCAACATACCATCGGTAGGTGCGTGAGTGGTTTCCATGATCAAATTGGGACTCAGAAAAAACCCTAATCGTTATACGATAAACCACACTTAGTGAAAAGTTTGTCGTTTTGGAGAAATTGAATCGAGAAAGCCCATGCCCCTTTCGTAAATTGGCGACAGAGTCTGAAACCCCGTGAGGGAGTGGGACCAGTGCGTTATCTTTTTTTTTTGAACGGCAAATCTATCCTACTCCTACTCCTAAATTACTCCTTGTTATGTTAGTGCCAGGGTTTGAACCCATGACCTCCTTGTTAGTAATCACCTTGTTAGCCAAGTGGGCTAGCCCCAACTTACCAGTGCGTTATCTAGTGAGAGAAAGACGAAAAGAACAACAGAAGAGAAGGAAAGACGAAGAGACATGGAGGATTTGTGGGCATAGATGTAGAAGGACCGATGGTGGGATAGCAGTGTTGAAGCAATTGTTTTTGGTGGTTCGATAGCTGTCGACTGGATGGGTGATGCCGGTGAAGATGAAAGATGGTGAAATCGATGGCGGTACATTTTGGGAAAACAAGCTAACCATTAATCCCAAATCAAGTAAACCAAATCGATTGTGCAGGGGAGCGTATTTGGGGCATGAGATTGATGCTCGTGACGATGCATCGAGGGAGCGTATTCGTGCAGGGGAAGATGAGGCTATTTGGAGGAGAGGGTGTCATGATAATGTTACTATGTTAGGGTTAGGGTTAATATAAACATGATGAGAATGGTGTAATCGAGAGATGTAACTGAAATCATCCATAAATGATTCAAAATAAACCGATGTTTGAGAGAGAGATGAAACTGTTTCAGCTTTCCGAAAATGAAGTGAAGGAATTGTTGTGAAACCGACGAATTTATTTTTAAAAAAAATCCAAAATTGTATAAAAATTACATGTGGGCTAAAATATTGACAAGTGTCATCTAGATACTTATTTATTAGGATAAGATATATATATATATATATATATATATATATATATATATATATATATATATATATATATATATATATATATATATATATATATATATATATATATATATATATATATATATATATATATTAGTTGGTACCCCCAATGTGTTTATTGTAGTTTATATGCTTCTTTTATGCAGGAAAGTCGGATATGAGCATATAATAATGAAGTTAAAATGTAATTTGATGCTAATTTTGACATGTTTATTTGTATGATTATCAGGAGAAAATAAATAAAGCAATATATTGAGACTCAAGTGATAGATATAAAGGATTTCGCATGATATAAGGGGTGGGGATGCATTTTCTAGATACAGTGAACTTAATAACTTTAAGGTTAGATGTATGACATGGAAATGCAATATGTATGAATTTACTATAAAGATGAGGATCGATGATTATGAGAAAGTTTTCAAACTCTAAATGAGCTTTTAATCTTTGGGCTAAATACAAAAAGTAGCAATGTACTTTCATCTTTTATTTATGATAGCATCTACATTTTTTTAGTTACAACATCTTACTTCATTTTTTCCTTATTAATGATTAACCCCATTTGACGAAATAGATAGGTACATTGATCATCAATGCTTTCTAGATATTAAATTGAAATCATTTTTTCAATTATTTATTTTATTTTAACTTGCCAACCGTGTATCACATGAATTTATAACCTAGTTGGATATATAGTAGGGTGAAAGTATTTATATACCAATCGCCATTAGATTTTATACCGATTAAAAAAATTAAAATTATATACAATACGGTTTTTTAGCAAACCGTACTTGGATAGATAATAGGATACACCTTATTCTAATAAGATACATTAATGTATACCAATAAGATACACAAATACATAAAATTGAATATGATTATGTATTTCTCACAACAATAAGATACGGTTATCTCGTAAGTATATTCTATTTTACAATAGATCAAATAAGACACACCAATAAGATACGGTGATTTGGTAAGTTTATGTTAGCATACAAAGAGTTAGTTATGTTAGCATACAAAGATTGACAACGACTTTCATTAATATTGTAAGCAAAACACTTTCAAAAGTTCTAGCATTTCATGACAATTTGTAAATGAAACACACTAAACGTTTTTGGCATTTCATGATAAATTTTAAACTTTGGTAACGAAATTACGTAATTTTCACATTTATCCCATGCGTCCAAAATCCATAAAGCTTGTTAGTGCAAATTAGCTAAATTATAACATTGTTAACATACACATCTCCTCCGTCTTCAGGGGGTGTGAATTGCAATTATGGGTGTTCCCGATTTAAAATATTATTATAATATATACATAGCTCCTTTTCAACTAGACTCCATTTAAATTATTATTATTATTATTATTATTATTATTATTATTATTATTAGAATAAAACTTTAAAAATGGTCATTGTGTTTGTCATTTTTGTGTAGTTTTTGTCTAAAAAGGTTTGATGGTGCATCATTGGTCCAAAATTGGATCTTTCTTGTGTTCTTGGTCCCTGTCATCTTGAAAAGACGATTATAACTTTTATATTTGTTTTTTCATTTTTTATATTAATTTTAATGGTTTTAAATAATTAAAAATAAAAAAGGCACACACACACACACTCTCTCTCAATCTCAAATCGACGAAGAGGGATTCTACCACGCTCTTCTCTCTCTCTCTCTCTCTCTCTCTCTCACTCACTCTCTCCCCCTATAGTCTGATGGTACTATCATTATCATTAGATCCAAACACCCTCAAATAAACCATCATCGGAAACAAAAATGCAAATGGCAACCACCAATTCCATCAACATAATGAATTCAGAAATAAGAGGAAGACACAAAGAGTTTTGACTGCTGCCGCTAACCACTAATTCCACAAACTCACTTATCGGGAACAAGAACATACACCTTGCGTATGTATATGTGTGTGTTGTGTGCAATTAATCCGAAACAAGAGGGAGATACAAAGAGTGTTGGACTATTGTCGGCATTGACTACCGGAACCGGATATCAAGAAGGAGGCAGGCAGCAACCTTGATGCTGGTGTGGCTACATTGGTGTATGCGTGACAAACATAGGAAAGCATGTACACATTCATTGTAAGCGAGATCCTTCAATCTATGAACGTTTAGGAAGAAGTGTCTAACCAAAAACGAATTGGAGAGTGTTGGTTCGAGTCCGAGGTTAGGGCTCCATTCAAAGATTTGGAAGCAATGTTTATTACCTACACAGACACGAAGCAATGTTTATTAACTACACAGACGCTAAATCGATGGGTTTGATTTTTGTTTTTGAGTTTGATTTTCATTTCTAATGAACACATTTTCCAGGTTTCTTTTTCCTTTTCTAGGTTTGATTTTTAGTTCTAGGTTTGATTTTGTTTCTGATGAATACATGGTGGGTAAAACCCCCCAATTTAAAAACCCAGATTACCATTGCAAACAAAAAGAAAACACAAACTCACAATATCCCAAAAATCTGTTTCAAATTTCAGAATATAAAGAAAGAGAGAGAATAAGGGATATTCAAAGTGAAGTCCACCATCGGTGACACCTATTTGGATGACGAAGAGAGAATGTGTGTGAGAGAGAGAGAGAGATAGAGATAGAGAGGAAAATGGATCCAGTATGGAGAAAGAGAGGGTGGGTGGGTGAAATCCTTTTAATATAAAAATAATAAAATAAATAAATAAATTAAAAAAGAATTACTTATGGCTATATTTGTCATTTCAGGTCTGGTGTGGACTAAAACCACAAAAAAAATATCAATCACAGGAATCAAAATTACAAAAAAGATCCGAAATTAGACCAATGGTGTATTATCAAAACTTTTTAGACTAAAAACACATAAAAATAACAAACACATTGACCATGTTTATAATTTTGTCTTATAATTATTATGTAACGATATTTATTTATTTGTTAAAGTACATGATTACTTTTATTTCTATCTAAATCCCATGATAGAATACACCACCAAGGCTACACATTAGCCTACTCAGATTGGGCCATTACAATTATTGTCGAGGAATTTTGAGCCCAAAGCAGTTTTATGACATGTATAATTTTTAATTGGATAAACTTAATCCGAATCGAATGATACTTAAATAGATAAGACATGAAGACCTATTAGTCTATTACCTTTTATTATTTAATAAATACAACATACATAACTTAATATGAAATACTAAAACCGTGCTTTCTAGAACCGGTTTTGGGTCTTAAGTTGGTCTAGTTCCGAAAAATTTCAGTCGGTAATAACCGGGCCATCATAACAGGTTATACAATGAGGTTTTTTATATTTTTCTTCATAAAGTTTATTAATTAAAGAAATTGTTAACAAATGCAGAAAAATAAAAAATAATTTCTACCAACCAAGGTTTTTCAACCCGAACCCTTAACCAATTTTTATGATCCGGCCCTTAAGTAGTGCCCTTAGACCAAGAGGAGCCGTTAACTCGCATCATGCGGGCTGTGACATGGAACCTTAACCCAGTTGGATGGCTGACCGCAGGGTGAGGTTTGGGATGGGGTTGTGAAGTCGCACGGTATTACACACTCTCCACACACATAAACATATATACATACACATATTTGTATATAACTGAGTGGTAGTAAGGATATACCATTTCCAAGAATTTTAAGGGATGAGGGTTAGTGAGGTGACGCCTACGCGGCACCGAAACCCCTTGAGATGAGTCGTTAGCACACCCTTTAGTCTTACAAAATCGTATAACAACCCGGTTTTGCTAGACTATCCACAATGAGGAATGGGCGTTTTAATGGTCTCAGGCCGGACCAAGGCCCAATTAGTGAACCGGTCCTGATACCCATCTCTATCCGTAACCTGGACCAAGTTCTAGTTTTTCAATAAATATTAATCCCAAAACTGTTTTATCACATGTATAAGGTGTGGCTATTTTTCTCAATTCAAATTATATAAAACTTGAGAATTTAACATGACCTAGCCAATTATATTATGTATGGGAAAACTAGGAGATTTATGTTATTGAACAAGCCAGAATACCCATGTACTCAACCTGAATATTAGCCATAATGGTATTTTCACAATTCAAAAGTATAGGATCTACCGATCCAGGTTTTATTTATGATTTTGTATCATATAATATTTACGGAAATATCAATTTAAAGTTATTTCAAACTTGTTTGCTATGGTCCAATTGCGATTTGTTGCTTAAAGTACATTAATCATTTAAGAAATAATTATAAACTTTTTTATGACAGAAGCTTAGGGTCCGTTTGTTTTCCTCTTAATTGAAAAATTAAGATGCAGCTCTTAACTGAAAATTTAAGTGTGTTTGATAACCTCTTATTTATTGCCTCTTAATTTGTTAATATCCTCTTAATTTTTAAGAGATAGAGATGTATCTGAATAAAATTAAGATCACGCACTTCCTTCTTTGCCCTAACCCGAAAAAAAAAAAACGCGCCTGGTTTCTCTTCTCTCTTCTCGCGTTCGATCTACTTCCGCCGACCACCACTTCACAGTCGCCTCCCACCACTTCGTTTAATCCTCCGCCGTCTTCTACCTGCAGCGCGATTATTCAGAATCGTTTACTCCTTGCCGTCATCCACCTGCATCGGCTCTCTTCTGGCCGACGACGGCGCTGCCACCACTGCTTTTCTGTTGTTGCTCTCGCCGTTTGGTACAAATTTTGCAACTCGGTTTGGATTTCTAGTATGATTCTACATTAACAATAGGTGTTGTTGCTTTGGATTTCTGGTATGATTCTACATTACAAAACGTATAATGGTTCCCTCTCCTTCTGCCGACTGCTCTCGCCGTTTGGTACGAATTTTGCAACTCGGTTTGGATTTCTTGACATGAAATCTTGCTGTTAACATTATTGAGACAATTTTGCTTCTAGTTGTTACAATCTGATGTTAATAGTTGTTACAATCTGATGTTCATAGTTGAAACAATTTTGCTTCTAGTTGTTAACCTGAAATATGTTCATGTTGAAATATTAAACCATTTTGTTGAAATATTGAAACAATTTTGATGTTAACTTGCTGATTTGCTGAAATAAAGAGGGGTAAAATTGTCATTTTTCTCATTCAGCACATCAATTAAGAGGTTCCAACCAAACAGGATGTTAACAGTTTAGCTCTTAACAATACAGACCCTCTTAAAATTTCAGACCTCTTAAAAATTAAGAATTTAAAAATTAAAAAGTTGCCAAACAGAGTCTTAAATAAAATACTTGCCGTCAAAGTCAAAAAGATAAGAAAAACTAAATTGAAGTTGGGTGTGGCTTCTCTTTTCATGATGAATACAACGAAAAGGTAAAAACTTGATTAGATTAAAGTTAACTTTTACTTGTATAACACCTAAAACCGCACCACAAACCCTTCTTTTTTGCTTCTAATAATCATTTCATTTCGTTTGTTTATTCTTCTTTCCTTTTTGTCTCGACAACCTGCATTTCTTCTATTATCTTAATATTTTGGATCAAAATAAATAAATAAAACTATTTTATTTGCATGTTATGATGTTTTTAAGATCAAAATCGTACCGCATGATCCTTTCAGATTTACAAAATAGTGATTGTTATATCACATTAAGATCAAAATATCCTGTCAAAATGTATAAAAACATGAAAAATACATATACATTTATTGTTTCACCAATTATTAAAATTTTGAAACATTAGTAATAAGTTTAGGAAGTTAATATATAAATTTCAAATATATATATATATATATATATATATATCCTATCCTAATAAATAAGTAACTCAAAGCCACATGTCACCACCACATTTATTGACCACATGTCTTTTTTTGGTAATTTTGAATTTCTTAAAAAAAATTGTTTGATTTAAATGTATTTAATGTATTTAATTCCAATAATTAATAACTGAAGCAACAAATTAGGAATCTATTTATTTAAAATACATTATCTTTGATTCATTTCTGTCATTTAATACATTCTCAGCAACTTCAATTTGTATATCGCTTGACAATTTCTAGAACACTAACCGTGTGTAGACCCAAATGACTCGAGCAGCACGTCCACATTTTGATGTATAACAAAATATAAAAAACAGATAATTTAGGCATATTAGTATTCTATTCACAATCACTTAATTAGTTTTTTTAGTGTG
Organism: Cichorium intybus; assembly: GCA_023525715.1. Lineage (NCBI taxonomy): Eukaryota > Viridiplantae > Streptophyta > Magnoliopsida > Asterales > Asteraceae > Cichorium > Cichorium intybus. The sequence goes on along the minus strand of CM042016.1, from coordinate 35,512,928 downwards.
TGATTAAAACTAACAAATAACGGTTATCTTTTTTCAACAAAAAACAAACATAGTAACTTGCAAAGTCAAATAAATTGAAATGACATAAATTTTTTGAATTGTAAAAATTGTTTTCCATTTTGTTTTTTTAACTTTTACAAAGACTATGGAAATATAATTTTTAAGGCCACGTTGTATATACATATGTTGATGATTTTAGGAACTCGTTACTTTCAAGTTATAAATATGTTGTAATTTGGCCGGTACCTTAGAAACATGCTAATTTATAAAAAGTACGATGAAGAGAATTTGTAATATAAAGTTACTTTCAGTTCTTAATGATTATAAAAACTTATTATTTAAACATTGTTGTAAAAAGAAATTTTTGGTAATCTTTGAAAAATAAGTAACATAAACCAGATTAGAACTTTTAAAACTAAAAGTTCGAATAAATTTGTTACATCTAATTGTTAAGTACTGGGTTAATTATATTGCATATTAATAATCAAATTAGAAATTGTTACATATCTTCTAATAATGGTTGCTAATAAGCAACAAAGTTATGAAATATAATTAACTTCTAATGACAATTAATTTTTTTGTCAACGGCAAATATATCACACTCCTATTCTTCTAATGTATGTTAATTGTATATTTTCTCAAACCGTTGTTACTGAATAGCAACAAACTTGTCATTATTCAAATTGTTGGAAATTATTACCATAAGCAACATATTGAAAAACATTATGATTTTGGAAATAAGTATTTGACCGAAATTTAACTATTTGCTAATACATTGTATGGTTTTGGAATATTACATGTTCTCGGAAATAGATAACTTATAAAAAAGAAACTATTTTCTGTCTGCCGTATTGCATGAGTACTATTTAAAGATACCACTCATTTCATCCCGTAAATCATAAACCTTAAACCCAAATCGTCAAAATGGAACTGTTCACTGAAAAGAAACTATTATCATCCCCACATTCAATGACCGCTGCAGTGCGCAAATTTAAATCTGATTAATTGAAAATTATGTAAAATTCTTGTTACAACAATGTTTAAATAATAAGTTTTTATAATCATTAAGAACTGAAAGTATATTTATATTACAAATTCTCTCCCTTGTACTTTTTATAAATTAGCATGTTCCTAAGTTATCAGCCAAATTACAACCTATTTATAACTTGAAAGTAACGAGTTCCTAAAATCACCAACCTATATACAACGCGGCCTTAAAAATTATACTCTCATAGTCTTTGTAAAAGTTAAAAAACAAAATGGAAAACAATTTTAACAAGTCAATTTTTTTTTTGTAATTTCAATTTATTTGATTTTGCAAGTTACTGTGTTTGTTTTTTGTTGAAAAAAGATAACCGCTATTTGTTAGTTTTGATCACACACTAAAGAAAACTAATTAAGTGATTGTGAATATAATACTAATGTGCCTAAATTATCTGTTTTTTATATTTTGTTATACATCAAAATGTGGACGTGCTGCTCGAGTAATTTAGATCTACACACGGTTAGGGTTCTAGAAGTTGTCAAGAGATATGCAAATTGAAGCTGCTGAGAATGTATTAAATGACAAAAATGAATTAAAGATAATGTATTTTAAATGGTTAAAATGTTGAAGTAGTAAAAAATTTATAATTAAATTCTTAATAGTATATGATATTGATATGTGAATATAAGTAAATTTTCGTGTAAATATGAGTAAATCCACTTGTAAATCAAGTACATTACTTAGAAATGGTTATAATATAGAAGTAGTAAAAGTTTTAAAAGTAAAATAATTACTCATATTTAAACTTTTACAATTCAGATTCACATTATGAATCTAGACGAGTTGTACTTATAAATTTTTTTTTATTTTTTATAGGGTTAATAACATAAAAACCACTGTAGTTTGGCCAAAATCCGGTTTAAGCACTATATTATTTTTTGTTCTAAAAAAAACCACTCATACTTTCAAAAAAAATCGTAAAAACCACTCATATTTTCAAAAAGATACATTGCGACTACTATAACAAATAAAATTCAGGAATCTATGCCTCCAACTCAGAACAATTCTTACCCACGTCGCATTCAAAATTTAGTATATTCACTTGGACACCCTATGCATTAACAACGTGGCCGAAGAGCTGCACTTACGAAGACCAAAATCACATCTAGACAACTTTATGTATCATTTTTACTGCAATCGATTTCCAATATTTGCTTCAAATGTCGATATGAAACTTTTCACATAATCTTTCGATGAAAATAATCCTTAAAAGTTATAAAATAAAATGAATAGTGGTCAATATGGAATTTTTTGAAAGTACGAGTGGTTTTTATGGAACAAAATAAAATATAGTGGTTAAACCGAAATTTTGGCCAAACTACAGTGGTTTTTATGTTATTAACCCTTTTTTATATATATAAATATGGATGCCTATTTGTAGAGGACAAAAAATTATGAATTTTGGTATATTCGGTTTTTATTTTTGAAAAAGAATAATGTGAAAAAATAAAAAAAAAACAAAAAAAATGAAATGGGTTTTTTATTATAATCCTCTACATATGCGTCGACGTAAGATATTTACAACCTATTTTTTGGCCGTTGATGATTTTGATTCCGACGATCGAGATTAGTCCGTTGATGATTTTAAATTAACCATATATATATATATATATATATATATATATATATATATATATATATATATATATATATATATATATATATATATATATATATATAATCCCCTTTATCTATTTTTTGTCTTCATCAATAATATATAAATATATTAGGTTTGGTTATTGTAAATATACATAATTAGAAATTCTCATACTAACAAATAACTTATTCAATTATTTTATTTTGATCTTATATAAGTTAATTTAAATATCTATTTTAACTTTGTTTCCGTTGGATATGAACTAATAAATATTTTCAACTCTTCTATAAAAAAATGCATAACTTGTTTGGGATCGTTTATTTAAGATGCTTATTTTCTTATTGCGGTTTGACACTGCAAATAAGCATTTTTCAGTGTTTGATATATATATATATATATATATATATATATATATATATATATATATATATATATATATATATATATATATATATATATATATATATATATATATATATATATATATATATATATATATATAAACAATCCCCTTTATCTATTTTTTTGTCTTCATCAATAATATATAAATATATTAGGTTTGGTTATTGTAAATATACATAATTAGAAATTCTCATACTAACAAATAACTTATTCAATTATTTTATTTTGATCTTATATAAGTTAATTTAAATATCTATTTTAACTTTGTTTCCGTTGGACATGAACTAATAAATATTTTCAACTCTTCTATAAAAAAATGCATAACTTGTTTGGGATCGTTTATTTAAGATGCTTATTTGCTTATTGCGGTTTGACACTGCAAATAAGCATTTTTTAGTGTTTGGATATACGAAAATCAAAAGTGATTATTCGCTTAAATAAGGAGTTTTTGATAAGTGAGTGAGTTCTTACTTATTTAAAATAACTTATGACATATTTGGACCAATTTACAATATTAACCTACTATAACTATATGTCTATATATATCTTACCTTATTAGTCATTTTACATTTATAACCAGAAATTGTCAAACACTAAAACAACAATTTATCAACTTATTACGTGTTGCTAACGAATAAGTTAATCCAAACACTTTATTCACAACCTCGTTTTTATTGACTTTCAATATTTAATATTATCCCCTCCTTTTTTACCTCCTGATTTATTGCCTTAATTTATGTTTTTCCCTTTTAAGTCCTTTTCTATTTATCGGAGGTTTTCTCCACTCTCTGTTATCGAATTTTGAGAACAAAATATTTACTCAATCAATGAAACGAAACCTTGATTTCATAATGGTATCAGAGCAGTGATCCTACTGCTCGACATAAAACCATGGCCGGAGTTGCAGATCTACCGGCAAAGGACGGCGGCAACGTCGTCGACCACAACTCACCATATTATCTTCACCCATCTGATTATCCTAGACAAATGCAGGTTAACGATGCATTGTCTGACAAAAACTATGCAGATTGGGTTCAAGAGATGGAGAATTTCCTGTTTGCAAAGAATAAAATCGGGTTCGTGGATGGATCCATTGAAAAACCAGACAAGTCATCCAAGGATTATATGGCTTGGATGAGGGTGGATGCTATGATTAAGGGATGGCTTACTACTGCCATGGAGAAGGAAATACGAAGCAGTGTGAAGTATGCAAGCACAACATCGGAGATGTGGTTAGATCTTCATGAAAGATTCGGAAAAGAAAGTGCACCAAGGGCGTACGAGTTAAAGAACAAAATCGCTGCTTCACACCAAGGCGGTACTACTGTTTCAGCCTACTACAAAAAACTTCGTTCTCTATGGGATGAAATTCAATCGGTTTTTCCTATGCCACAGTGCACATGTAACGGGTGCACTTGTGACATTGGTAAGAGACTCGTTGAACATCAAGAGAAAGAGAAGCTGTATGAGTTCCTCATGGGTCTCGACAATGCTTTTGGGGTTATCAAAACTCAGATCCTCGCCACCAAACCGACACCAGGTCTCGGGACCGCCTACCATCTTGTTGCTGAATATGAACGACAGAGAATGATAACAGAGGAGAAGAAACCCACCATGGAAGCCGCTGCATTTAAAGCCTTTGTTCCAAAATGTGAAAACCTCTCCTCGAACCAGCAGAAGGCGAAGACACATTCAAAGGCCCCGAAACGAGAGGAAGAGGCTCAACACTGCACCTTCTGCGATAGAGGTGGACACAATCGGGATGGTTGCTTTAAACTGGTTGGTTACCCTGAATGGTGGCCAGGAAAAACCAAAAGTGATAAAGGCAAACTGAAAGCTTCATGTGTCGAAGGTGGGTCGTGTCCTGTTCCGGGTCTCACCGTGGACCAATACAACGCATTCTTGAAGCACTTCGAAGATGGTGTTAGTACAGGTGATGAAGGAAGAAAACGTGTTGCTAACATGACAGGTAATGATTATGACGAGGACGATTGGGTTGTGGATACGGGAGCTACCGAACACACAACTTATCGTGCCGATATCCTTGTGAACAAAAGGAAAAGCCTTTATGAACCACCTGTTATAATCCCCAATGGTGATGCCATTCCAGTCGAGGGAAGGGGTGACTGTACCTTGCCTAGAGGAATTAAAATAGAAGGAATATTGCACGTTCCCAAGTTTAAATGCAACCTTCTATCTGTTAGCCGTTTAACTAAAAAGATTCAATGTGCCATAATTTTTTTTCCGGATTTTTGTGTCATGCAGGATCTTCGTACGAGGACCTTGATTGGTGCGGGTGAGTGCAAAAGAGGTCTATACCGAATAAGGATCTCTGAAAGGGGAAGAAAGGTTATGGCCGTTACTATCGGAAGATGGCACAAGAGGTTAGGTCACACATCTCAAGAGAAACTTGCTAAAGTTGACTTTCTTAAGGGAGTTTCTTTTAACATTAGAGATACGTTCTGTGATTCTTGTTCAAAGGCAAAACATACAAGGTCACCTTTTCTTTTAAGTGACATTAAAACAAAAGGATGTTTTGAATTATTACATTGTGATGTGTGGGGCAAATATCGTTTTCCTTCTTTTTCTGGAGCCAATTATTTTTTGACTATTGTAGATGATTTTAGTAGAACTGTCTGGGTTTTTCTCATTAAACACAAAAGTGATGCTAGTACATGCTTGGTCAATTTTTGCAAAATGATAGAAAATCAATTTAGTAAAACTGTCAAGAGAATAAGATGTGACAACGGTGGAGAATTTACTTCCAACCTCATGGTTGATTTTTACGCCAAGCAAGGTATTTTGTTGGAAACAACGTGTCCACACACACCCCAACAAAATGGTGTCGTTGAGCGTAAACATAGGCACTTACTTGACACGGCTCGTGCCTTACGTTTTGAAGCCAATCTTCCCAAGATGTTTTGGGGGGAATGTGTTCTCACGGCAGCCTACATCATAAATCGATTGCCTTCTAAAACCCTCGGCCATAAAACTCCATATGAGTTGTTATACAATCAAAAACCCGAATATGACCATATAAGGGTTTTCGGTTGCTTAACGTATTTTTGGAGCATCGAAATGAAGGGTGATAAATTTGAAGTGAGGGGGAGACCCGGGGTTTTCTTGGGGTACCCCCAGTGAACAAAGGGTTACAAAATATTTGACATCGAAAACAAAAAAATCGTTGTGTCACGGGATGTCAAATTTCATGAAGACAAGTTTCCTTTCTCGGGTTCTCCACAAATTAAAATTGATCAAGATATTTTTAGTCCCATTCCAAACCAAAGTGTCGAAAGTCCTTATCATGAAGCCCATGACACTTTGCATGAAACAACAAACAATGAGGCTAATTCTAGTCCACAAGATTTTGATAATAATAATGGGATTGAACCCCAAGAAAACAATAATGAAAATGGGGAAATGACCAACAGTGAGGAATCTTTTAATCAAAATGGAGATAATCTCTACCAAAATCGTGAATCCCAAAACTCACGACCAAAAAGGGACCGATGTCAACCCAAGCGATTAAATGATTTCGTCGTCAACCTTCCCCCTTCGGTCGACCATGCACACACCCCACCAACTCAAGACACCTCAACGGTACATCACATTACAAATTATCTTTCTTACGATAATTTTTCTAATGCTCATAAAGTTTTCTTGGCGGCCATCACTACAAATGATGAGCCGAAACACTTCAAGCAAGCTATACAGGATCCAAAATGGATTGAAGCTATGAAGAAGGAAATCCAAGCTCTTGAACAAAACGACACGTGGACCCTCGAGACGCTGCCGAAGGGAAAACGAGCCATAGACTCAAAATGGGTCTACAAAATCAAATACAAACCAAATGGAGATGTCGAAAGATACAAGGCAAGACTCGTGGCTAAGGGATTCACGCAAATTGAAGGAGAAGATTTTCATGACACGTTTGCTCCGGTAGCAAAACTCGTCACTGTTCGTACGTTACTTGCCGTGGCCACCAAGAACAATTGGCTCATCCACCAACTCGACGTTAACAACGCCTTTCTACACGGCGACCTACACGAAGAAGTTTACATGAAAATACCGCAAGGTTTTTCCAAGGAAAACGAGACTCGGGTATGTCGGCTACGAAAATCTTTCTACGGCCTCAAACAAGCCTCTCGAAACTGGTATCAAAAGTTCACCGCCGCTCTTCTTGGTCTTGGTTTTTGTTCATCCAAATAAGATCATTCCCTTTTTATCTACCGAAAAGATGGCATTTTCATTGCTAGCCTCATATACGTTGATGATGTCATCATTACGGGAAATGATTCTAAAAAGATACAAGAAATCAAACAAAGCCTGCATGACCAGTTTAGCATAAAAGATCTCGGTGAGTTAAAGTATTTCATTGGGATTGAAGTCGCAAAGACTTCGAGTGGTATAGTTTTGAGCCAACGAAAGAACACTCTTGACATTTTGGAGGATTGTGGCATGGAAGGGTGTCGCCCGAGCTCTTTTCCCATCGAACAAAACATCAAACTTGCTATGCATGACAAAGATCCCAAGGTCGATGCCATTCATTACCGGCGACTCATTGCTCGATTACTCTATCTTCAGGCCACCCGTCCAGACATTGCTTACTCGGTTAACATCCTCAGTCAATTCGTTTCAGATCCTCGCAAAAATCATATGGATGCCTTGTTCAGAATTTTACGATACCTCAAGGCTACACCCGGTCAAGGTATTCTTTTACCAAAAGAAGGTGGCGTGAATTTAGTTGCCTACTCTGACTCAGATTGGCTTGGTTGTCCTCTCACACGGCGCTCTCGAACGGGTTACTTGCTTCTTCTCGGTGGCGCCCCCATTTCGTGGAAAACAAAAAAGCAGTCCGTTGTTTCACGCTCTTCCGCTGAGGCCGAATATCGGGCCATGGCTGCCACCGTTAGCGAACTTATTTGGATGCGATGGCTCTTAAAGGAACTCGGCTTTCCCCAACTTGCATCCACCACCATTTTCTGTGACAATCAAGCAGCTCGACACATTGCTAATAATCCCGTCTTTCACGAACGCACTAAGCACGTTGAAATGGACTGCTACTTCATTCGTGAACGTGTTGAATCGAAGGAAATTTGCCCTATGCCGATCGACTCGAAGCTTCAACTTGCTGATCTCCTTACGAAGGGTCTCGGAGCTTACGAAGGGTCTCGGAGCTGCTCAACTTCGTTTCCTTCTTGACAAGCTGGGCACGGTTAATTTACATGCTCCAGGCTTGAGGGGGAGTATTGACTTTCAATATTTGATATTATCCCCTCCTTTTTTACCTCCTGATTTATTGCCTTAATTTATGTTTTTCCTTTTTAAGTCCTTTTCTATTTATCGGAGGTTTTCTCCACTCTCTGTTATCGAATTTTGAGAACAAAATATTTACTCAATCAATGAAACCAAACCTTGATTTCATAAGTTTTAACACCGGATAAATTAATAAACATTTTTAAAAATAAACATAAGTTGTTATAAATAAGCAATCCCAACACCCCTTAATAAATAACGAATCCTAACGGCTGTTAAGTAATATTAATCATGCTGACTATCTTTGCGGCTGGTCACTTCTATCCCAACTCATAGAAGTCATATCTTAGTCTTGCACTGGCTACCGAGACACAGCCAAACTCTCATTCTTATTGATAAGTTAAATTGGATGACAAGTTGACTATTTGTAGCTAGTTAATTTTGTGGAAATGAAACTAAAAAACATAAAAACAACGGAATTTGACACTAAAACAATTTTTCATCGACTACAATTGATATTTCGGAAATTAATTTAATTTTACATCTGTAATCCAATAAATAATATCAAACGGAGTAAGTTTAGACTTTTAGTAGTCCGAAAATTAAGAGAATGTTTGGATCCCTAGATTTAAGGAGATGGTGAAAATAGTCTTCGACACAAGCGTACCCTCGATCCTAGAATCGGTGTTTGTATTTGATTATTGGAATTTAAATAATTAAAAGCCTAAATTCATGGGCAGATGTTGAAATATTTAAGTGTTTCTAATACTCTTGTGCAATCTGATGGAAATATTAATTATCTTTGTTATTAACTTAATTTGTTTCTTGTAGATGTTGGGCTGGTTTGATATAATATGGGCTGGTGGAGTGTTTAAAGCTGATGGACTTCTGGACTAGTGGGCTGTTATCAATAGTGGGTTGATAGAGTTGTTGGGCTTAAGTACTTGGGTCGTTGACGGGTCAAGTATAACCCGATCAGATATAAAGGTGTAAGGCATGTTTTAGAGAGATGGTTAAGACAGAAAAAGGTCTCCTCACTATCTAGTTCTCTCTCTCACGCCTGATAAGAAACTTCATCAGATCTATTCTCTTTTTCTTACTTCTTGTCAAGATTTGTTAGATCAATGTTAGATTTAGTTAGGTTAGGCTAGAATTAGGAGAGTGATGAGTGTTATGTAGTGAGTTTTGAGTTGTAATTGTATTACAAATCTGGTTCTTCATAATAAAGAGAACTGATTTCATGAGTTTTGGTGTTCTCCCGTTTTCTGATTTGGTATCAGAGCGAGTCGCTCCTGTGTGATCTTGTGCTGGTGTCGCTTTTTCTTCCTTTGTTCTTCGTGAGATCTGTTCTTGTTGTTTGTGTTCTGGTCGAGTTCTTGGCTTGCGAGATCTCACCATATTTGCTCTTACGGAGATCTGACCTCGTGACTACGAGCGACTTTCGAGGTTTTCGTTGTTAGAGCTCGTGCCTTGCGAGATCTCATCAGATCTGGTCTGATTAAAGACGATCTGGTCTTATTCGAGTCTTACTTGCGAGATCTCGTCAGATCTGTTTTCTTGATCATCCTCAGAAGTGTTAAAGACGGTATCTTCTCCTTTTATACTTTTTGTTGTGTTTTTTTTTGTCTGTGAAACTCTGGATCCGAGTGGAGACATACGTATATTTTTTGTTATTGATCTATGAAACTCAATGTTTTGAGCTGAGATCGTTTGTAATATTGATTTCAGATCTGCGTGTTTCATATTTTTGTTTGCTGATCTGTGAGATTCCGCTGTTGGAATTGAGATCCTCTTTCTTTTGTGACAAACAACTGATCAGTGAGACTAATATAGTCTAGATCCTTTTTTGTTTGTTACATTTTATCCAGTGATACCAATTATCTGCTTGCTATTGACTATATTGCTCGAATTAAGCAACAGGTTAGTGTTGAGGTTTTTTGTTTGTTCATATTTGTTCCTTATCTCTTTCAGATCTGGTCCTCTTCCTTTAGATCTGGTCCCTATAACTGTTACTAAATTTCTTGCTAAGATCTGGTCCTTAATTTCCTAGATCTTGGTCGACTGTAATATTTACTATAATAATTGTCAGTTAATTCGTTGCATGTTATTTGTTATTCAGATCTGGTCAATTCCTTAGATCTGAATTTGCTATAATATCTGTTAAAATTGAACTACTCCACAGATCTGGTCAACTCCTTAGATCTGGTCCTGTTATAATACCTGTTAAATTGAACTATTCCACAGATCTGGTCATTTCCTTAGATCTGGTCCTGTTATTCTAACTGTTAATCAATTTTTGTTTCTTCACAGATCTTGTCCAGTCCAGATCTGGTCCTTATATTCTGTTACATATCTTATCCCTTTTAGATTTGGCTCACAACTTGTTTTGTTGTGTTTTTTGTGCTAATCTTTCTTTAACATTGTGTTTGGGTTACGATCTTAAAAAACCGATTCAAGATTATTAACTGGTTGGTGCTCATTTTACTGCTTCCGCTCACTGTAAGTTTTCTTTACGCCTTGTTGTAGCAAGGACTCTGTTCTGTAACATCCTTGGCCTATAGCAAGGTTCCCTTCTCTTTTTGTTATATTTTTCGTTTTTTTGTTTCAAAATGCCTGCTACTGCTGAATCCGAAGCGACTAGTTCGGGTCATGGTGAATCTGTTGTAAACTTAGATGATCCTCTGTGTTTGCATGCGAATGATATTTGTTCTGTTACTATAATTAGTTTTAAATTGGTTGGAACTAGTAACTATAAAAATTGGGCAACTGCTATTGTACGGGCCCTTACTATTAGAAATAAACTAGGTTTTATTAATGGCAAATGTTCTCGTCCTACAGTGGATGAAACAAAAGCTGAAAAATGGGATCGTGCAAATGCCGTAGTGGTTTCTTGGTTATTGGCTTCTATGACAGAAAATATATCTTCTGTGTATAACTTGTCTGAAAATGCTTGTGAGTTGTGGATTGAATTAAAACAAACGTATGAAAAAATTAATGGTTCTGTTGTTTTTAATGCTTTTCAAAAGATAAATATGCATACTCAAGGTTCTGAAAATGTTTCTGATTACTTTAACAGTTTAAATGGTCTTTGGAAAGAGTTTGATTCTTTATCTAAAATAAGTGAGTGTACTTGTGATGCTTCTAAAGATCGACAGTCATTTTCTAATCAACTTAAGCTGTTTCAATTTTTAATGGGATTAAACGAGAGTTATAGCTCTATTAGAAGTAATATTTTAATGCAAGAACAATTACCTAGTGTGCAATCTGCTTTTGCTACCATTTCTAGAGAAGAGTCACTCAAGAGTAGTTCATCTGTAAGTAATTCTAGCAAAAGTCAGAGTTATGTTTTTGTTGCTAAAGGCCCTGATGTAAAAAAGAAATTTAGTAATAAAAACGTTACTTTGATTTGTAAACATTGCAATATGAAAGGTCATACTATTGAAAGATGCTATAAACTCATAGGTTTTCCCAAAGATTTTAAACCAAGAAATGATGATAATTCACAGAACAACTCTGCTGTTAATGCTGTTACTTCTAATAAGTCTGTTTCTTCTGTTGATGATAATAAGATGGCATTGCAATTTACAAATGAGCAAGTGTCTAAAATCTTAGGACTGATTAAAGAAAAATCTTCACTTGAGGATGTATCTGCTAATATGGCAGGTATACCTAATTTGTCAAATAAGTTCTTTGCTTGTAACTCTATTAGTTATGCCTTGGGATATCGTGATTGGGTCGTAGATTCTGGAGCAACACAACATATGACTGGAAGTTTTACAAATTTTGAAAATTTTGTTGATGTTTCAGACTTAGAAATGTGTGTTGACCATCCAAATGGAACAAAAGCTAAAATTTCTAAAATTGGAGATTTGAAAGTTTTACCGTCAATTGTTTTGAGAGATGTTTTGTTTGTTCCAGAATTTAAGGTTCATTTACTTTCAGTCCACAAACTTGCACGTGATAGTAGAGTAGGAGTTTATTTTGATGAAAATAATTGTTACATATGTAATGTTCAGGATTTACAAGCGAATCCCATTGTGACGACTGGTAAAGTCTCTGGAGGCTTATATTTTTTAGATAATAAGAAGGTTAGTTGTAATAATAGTTCTTCTTTGTCTGTTTGTTATGTCTCTAAGATGACATGGCATCATAGACTTGGTCATCCTTCTGATCAAGTTCTTGGTGTCTTAAAAAATAAATTGAGTCTAGGAAGTGACCGCCTTTCCTTGTGTGAGGTGTGTCATAGGGCAAAACAAACACGAGAGCCTTTTCCGTTAAGTACTCATAAGTCGTCTAGTCTAGGAGATCTTGTTCATCTTGATGTATGGGGACCCTATCGTATATCAACTAGAGATGGTTTCAAGTATTTTCTGACTGTTGTTGATGACTATTCTCGGGCTGTTTGGGTCTATCTGTTGAGAACAAAAGATGAAGTGTTTGAAAAAATTGTTGTCTTCTTTAACATGCTAAAATTGCAGTTTTCTAAGACTGTAAAAATTTTTAGATCTGATAATGGAACTGAGTTTGTAAATTCAAAGGTTAAGTTTTTTTTTGAGGAACAGGGTGTCTTGCATCAAACAACTTGTGTCTATACGCCTCAACAAAATGGAATTGTTGAACGAAAACACAGGCACTTGATGAATGTTGCAAGATCTCTCCTTTTTCAATCTGGGTTGCCTTTGAATTTATGGGGGGAAACTATTTTAACTGCAACTTTTTTAATAAATAGAACTCCCACCTCAGTTTTGAATGGTAAATCTCCTTTTGAGATGGTTTATAAAGTTGAACCTAATTTTGAGTTTTTAAGAGTTTTTGGATGTTTGTGTTTTGCAACCAAGTTAAATAATTCAGATAAATTCTCATCTAGGTCTGAAAAATGTGTTTTGATTGGTTTTTCAAATGAAAAAAAGGGCTATAAATTGTTAAGTCTTGATGATAAATCTGTTTTCTTTTCCAGAGATGTGCGCTTCTACGAGTCGGTTTTTCCTCTTAAACTGACAACCTCGGATGGCGATTCTGATCTGTCCAATTCTGAAATAAATCATTCAAATTTTTTTGATTGTTTATATCAAACTGTTCCTAGCTGTTCTAGTCCCGAGAATCCCAATGATGTTCGTACTCAAGGTAGTACTGAGAATGTCGTCTCTCCTTCGGTTCAGGATGGCGAAAGAGCTCTCGCAACCGAGTCGGAGGATAGAAATGAACATTATGTTGAAGGTTCTAACATTCCTGAGGGAACATCAACTCTTGAAAATTTTGAACCAGCTCGATTTGATGATGCCTTAGGAACTCATGCCTTAGGATTTAGGAGATCTAGTAGAAACGGTAGAATTCCCTCTAAATATGATGATTTTCTTGTGGAGGGAAAGTATAGGTTTGGTATAGAAAAATCTGTTGGTTATGCTCATCTTGATTCTACTTCTGCTTGTTTTGCTGCTACTTTAAATAAATCATTTGAACCAAGCTGTTTTGATGAAGCTGTTAAGGATCCAAATTGGGTTAGGGCAATGAATGATGAAATGGAAGCCTTAAATAGAAATGGAACTTGGGTTGTAACAGATTTACCAAAGGGGCGCAAACCCATTGGTTGTAGGTGGGTTTTTAAAATTAAATATAAATCTACTGGTGAAATAGAACGTTTTAAAGCTAGACTTGTTGCTAAAGGTTACAGTCAAAGAGAGGGTCTTGATTTTGATGAAACTTTTTCACCTGTTGCTAAACTTACAACTGTTAGGTGTGTTATTGCAATGGCTGTTCAATTTAACTGGAGTCTTTATCAAATGGATGTTAATAACGCTTTTTTGTATGGTACACTTGAGGAAGAAGTTTATATGGTTTTACCACCTGGGTATTTCTCAAAAAATGATAAACAGGTGTGTAAACTTGTTAAGTCTTTATATGGTTTAAAACAGGCTCCTAGAAAATGGAATGAAAAGCTTACGTCTTCTTTAATAAAGTTTGGTTTTGTTCAAAGTAAAAATGATTTTTCTTTATATACAAAGCAAGATAAAGATATATTTGTTGTGCTTTTGGTGTATGTTGATGATATTGTATTAACTGGAAATAATGAGCAGGAAATAGAATCTGTTAAAGTTTTTTTGAAATCTCAATTTTTGATTAAAGATTTAGGGGTTTTAAGATATTTTCTTGGAATTGAAATTGTAAAAACTAATAATGGATTATGTTTGTCACAGCGTAAGTATTGTTTGGAGTTGCTGTATGAGTTTGGTCTTTTAGCTTCAAAACCCATTAGAACTCCTTTAGATGTGAATGTTACTGTTTCTAGTAGTGGTTCTGGTGAAAAGGATGATTTGCTGGAAAATATAACAGAATATCAGAAATTAGTTGGAAAACTAATCTATTTGACAAACACTAGGCCTGATATTTCTTTTACTGTTCAAACCTTGAGTCAGTTCATGCATGCTCCAAGAAAGTCTCATTTAAAAATTGCAATTCATGTGTTAAGGTATTTGAAACTTTGTCCAGGAAGGGGTGTTTTAGTGTCTAAAAGTAATGATTTGTCACTAACTGCTTGGACAGATTCTGATTGGGCTAAATGTGTAAATTCGCGTCGTTCTATAACTGGTTATTGTTTGTTTTTGGGCAATAGTTTGGTTTCGTGGAAAAGCAAGAAACAATCAACTGTTTCAAGATCTTCTACTGAATCTGAATATAGAGCTCTTGCAACAGTAACTTGTGAAGTCTTGTGGTTGCTAAAATTAATGAAAGATTTAGGTCTGAAGTATAAGGTTCCAGTTAATCTGTATTGTGATAATCAATCTGCTATTTTGTTGTCCTTAAATCCAGTGTTACATGAAAGAACAAAGCATATTGAAATTGATGTTCATTTGGTAAGGGACAAAGTTTCTGAAGGTGTAATCAAAGTGGTAAAGGTTAACTCTCTAGAACAAATTGCTGATATTTTCACCAAGCCTCTTGGTGTTAGTCAGCATAATGTTTTATCAGAAAAACTCGGTTTGTATAATGCATTTCCAGTTCAGATTGAGGGAGGGTGTTGAAATATTTAAGTGTTTCTAATACTCTTGTGCAATCTGATGGAAATATTAATTATCTTTGTTATTAACTTAATTTGTTTCTTGTAGATGTTGGGCTGGTTTGATATAATATGGGCTGGTGGAGTGTTTAAAGCTGATGGACTTCTGGACTAGTGGGCTGTTATCAATAGTGGGTTGATAGAGTTGTTGGGCTTAAGTACTTGGGTCGTTGACGGGTCAAGTATAACCCGATCAGATATAAAGGTGTAAGGCATGTTTTAGAGAGATGGTTAAGACAGAAAAAGGTCTCCTCACTATCTAGTTCTCTCTCTCACGCCTGATAAGAAACTTCATCAGATCTATTCTCTTTTTCTTACTTCTTGTCAAGATTTGTTAGATCAATGTTAGATTTAGTTAGGTTAGGCTAGAATTAGGAGAGTGATGAGTGTTATGTAGTGAGTTTTGAGTTGTAATTGTATTACAAATCTGGTTCTTCATAATAAAGAGAACTGATTTCATGAGTTTTGGTGTTCTCCCGTTTTCTGATTGCAGATTTCAAAAGTAGCCTCGGTAATACTTTATATTTTTGAGGCCAATTTGATCATGTTGGCAGAAAGCAAGATTATTTTATAATCCCATTCACAACTATTTAATCCATTATTTATACTTTTCTTTTCTTTTTATTCTCTCATATCCGGCTCTAAATGGAATTAATCAAGTGTAATACTTATTTAATATGCCCGTTGTAAGATTTCTACCATTACTTGCTTTTGACTTTAATCAACTTTTATAGGCTAGAATTCTGTGTTATCGGATATCACCTAAGATACAAAAAGATAATGAGATTAATATGAGAAGATTTCATCATATAAAATAAAATTCCCTTGATATATGCGAAGGCACATAGGTGTCTGTGATATATATGATATTATATCAACGTAAATCATAAACAAATGAGTACGGATATCACATAGTATAATTTAATATCGTATTCTTACCTCGATTTATTTACGTAAACTTATGTAACATCTGCATATTTGTAAAATGATATTTGGGGTGTTTATCGGTTATGGCTGATTCTTTGTGAGTTTTTAATAAAATGTTCAATACAAAATAAGAAGATTTGTTAAATTTGAAGAAGGAACATAAAGTAAATCTATTGTAGTGTTTTCGGGTATCTATGGAACAACGGGCTGATTTATGCTATATCAAAAAGTTATTGCCAATTTGTCATGCCTAAAAAAAATTGAAGGGCAAATGTCATAAGTGAGACCGAACCGAATCAGGACCGAATATACATATTTGGTCCGATTTTAGGTTTTAAAAAATGATAATTCGGTTTCGGTCCGATTCCGAGACCATGCTTACCCCTAATACTACTGTTGATCATGAAAAGCCGAACCGAATCGAAAATCGACATAACCGAACCGAACCGGGACCGAATATACATATTCGGTTTAAAAAAAACTACTAATTCTGTTTCAGTCCAATTCAATTTCAGTCCAGTCCGGTTTCTGGACCATGCTCATCCCTAAACGAGAGGTTAGGCAAATAAATATCGATTACATTCAACAATCCAGTTACAAGACCATCTCAAACTAGAATCTCTCTATTTGCGACTATTAACCCAATAGATACGAAGCGTTTGCACTTCTTTTACCTGAAAAACATGAGAAGCAGCGAGTTTAAAGTGATTTTTTAAGTTGTAAAAATTCCATAAGAACCACATAAATGTAATAACCATGACTTCCGTTATCCGTAACATCCTCAATTTTAACTAACCTAGCCCCAACCGTCAAAACTTCAACAACCCCCTATTAAGTGCTATAATGAAGACCCAAACTTCGGTAGAAATTTACACCAAAACACGCAACCAAACTCAACAACAACTTGACAATGAACAATACGCAAACACATGATGCTTCAATATAGGGTCAAATCAGCAAAATTACCACGAGCATGATGTCTCTCCAAATAAGCATGCAAAACATGAAAACAATAATGTTCACCTTTTTGTAAGCGAGGGAGGTAAAAAAGATCATCTATATCCTTTCTCAAAGATGAACCCAAATAAAACCAAGAGTTATCTAATGCTCACTTCTATTTGTCACCCTGACTAAAGAAGAGTTTTGTGTTGCACGATTTTGAGAGGACCTCGAGCTTCTCCATGGTCCCGCTGCCAAATGGAACAATTTTCCAATCCCACTAGCATTCTACACCATCTCCAGCTTTTCGTAACCATTGATTTACCAAGAAAATAGCTCATCCATATCAATATTCCAACCCGACAACTATTTTTTAGTAGTGAGTTTTTTTTTCCACAATCCACTCTTGTTTCAAATGACACCCTAGTCTAGATTTTGACTACTTCCTGTTGGTACATTTAATTTTTCTTTAAAAATATTTGGTGTTTAATTGATCTCATTACATTTCATTTTGACTAGAATGTAATAGACTAAGGTGTATTTAACAACCTTTTTTCTAATATTAGTTATGGAACCCCAAACACCCCTCCTATAGTTTTGGGTACACCCAGAACTAAGCTTATGATTACTCCAGAAAGATAGCCACAATAACCCTTTTCCAAATAGAATTATCTTCCACACATAATCGTAACCATCATTTCTCATGCAAAGTTATGTTTAAATCCCTTAAGCTGCCAAGCCCCCTTTTTCAAATACCAAATATTTTTTCTATTCAACCCATAAAGTTTTCTTACCATCCTCGTTCCTTCCCAAAAATAACATATACTTATGTTCTCCAAGGCTCTAAGTACTTTAATATCCGCACCAACAGAAAATAATGCAATCCAAGGCTTCCCAACACCTTTTTCAAGAGGTTAAACACCCACAAAAAAAGAGAGACGAAGCCTTCAACCTGCAGAGCTAGGCTTGAATTCATCCAAAAGTAACTAACGCGTAATTTCTGAACAACTTCACCCTCCTTGCTAGAACAAAGATCACTAAGTTAGATATCCCACACCAAATTAATAATCCATGCTAACTGAGTTTTAGTTTCCATACCGAATAAAAAAGCATTGGAGAATCCTCATTAGATCAATGATGTCATCAAAGACTAATCGCCAAAAAATATAAAATTGTCTACAAATTAGAGATACAGTACCCTCAAATCATGATTTAGAAGACAAACCCCCCTTAATCAAGCCTTTCCATATGGCTCATCCAAGAGACGTATTCAACCCTGTAACCGTGATAATGAAGATGAAAGGGGATAAATGATCCCCTTAACATACGCCATTCTCTAAACAAGTTTAGCAATGGGGGACCCATTGACAAGGATAGAGGAAAAAGACAAAGGGCGACATCTATGACTCCGAGTACCTGATTTCTATGCAAAACCCGTATACTTCTTAATACAACCAATGTTGGAAAAATATACAAACAACAAAGACTTAACTGTGTTGCTGTTTGTATATAAATTATGTACTCACACACTAAAGAGTAGGGCTGTAAATGAACCGGACGAACACGAACGAGGGATTGTTCATGTTCGTTCGTTTAAGTTAGTTGAACAAACGAATGAACACGAACGGATAAACGAACGAGTTTTCTTGTTCATGTAACAAATTATCTTGTTCATGTTCGTTCGTTTATGTTCATGAACATGCTAAACGAACATAAACGAACACATATAAACAAACACAACTGAACATATATAAACATAAACTAACATATAATATTGTAATGTAATCAAATACGATCAAACATATACAAACATAAAAGGAACTTAAATGAACAAACATAAATGAACGTTCACGAACATAATTGAACGAATGAGATCATTGTTCATGTTCGTTTGTTTAACTAAACGAACGAGAATGTGTGTTCATGTTTGTTCATTTATTAATTAAACGAACATAAACTAACTTTTCGCCGAACAGTTCACGAACGGTTCGCTAAACGTTCGGTTCGTTTACAGCCCTACTAAAGAGCATAAAAAGTAAATAATTTATAACTATGATGATAGTGTATAAATAATACTCTACCAACATAAAATAGATAATGAAATAATAATTGTTAACCATTTATTGGTAAATGGTGAAGGAAATATATATTAAAATAGTGTATTTATTGTAAATTAAATAAAATATTCTATAACTGAAGCCACTTAATTAATTATGGATTAGTTTATTATTTTGAGATTTTAAAATTAGTTAGCTTGAAAGGGTTTGAAAGACACCTACCAAGCATATAAAATGAGCTCTTATAGTCAGAATTTGCATCTAAAATGGAAACGTAGAATGCCTAATAATCCCTGCCCCCATGCCATATCTAGAATACACTGCCCATACCAAACTTCTCTATATTGCCTTCAGGGCAAGGAAAAAAAATGGTTTGGTGTTGATCTTTTTGGTGCTCATCAGATTTTTATTCCTGCTATGCAGATGAACCATAAAAGCATATTCGTTGGTTTTCTTAACATCTGTTGGGTGAATGCTCTGAAATATTGAGTGCTTATTCAGCAATGGATTGATGAAACTGTTATGAAGTTTACCTAAGATTTCATTAGTTACATTCAACATCTCTCACCATTTATGGGAATATTATTAATGTAAATGCCAGAGATATTGAAGAATAGAATAGAAAAGGAACTTCATCAAGACCGATCTCAGAGGACAGAAGTTCAATGGAACAGAACCTTGAAGTGAACCGAAGTTCACATGTCTACGATTGCACCGAATGATAGTATGCCGAAGTTGACACTAACCGAATCTTGAGAGGAATGCCACCGAGGTTGAATGATCAAGATGTGAGATATGTGAGTGAGAGGTCAACATTCTTGATATCATGCAACCGAGTTTGAGAGAAAGAATGACAAGTGACTTGGTCGGTCAAGTTGGTGAGACAAAGAAAGAAAGAAGTTAATGCATGCAAAAGTGAAATAGAAGTTGCATGCAAATGAGTGTGATAGAAATGAAAGAATGGTCATGCAATCGGTATTCACAAATGATACAAAACACACGACCGAGTGAAATAGAAAGTGAAGTAATGAATAGGTGTAGCCGGTATTCAAAAGAAAGAAAAGGAAAGACAAATATGCATGCTGCCGAGTGAGAACACATATTTAATGTGTTATGCGGTCATATAAGACAGGTCAAACACATTTAATGTGCTAGGTGCCGGTCGACTGAAATCAAAGAAAAGAAAGAAAGAAAAAAGCAAGTTGTGCGATCGGTAGAATGGAAACAAAAGAGAATGGTGCGACCGAGGCTGAGAAAGAAACCGACCAAGAGAAATACAAATAGAATTACACGGTCGAGTAATAGAAAAACCAAAAGGAGAGTGCGATCAAACAAGAATGAGTAAAAAGAAAGATATCATAGTGTGCGATCGAGCTAGAAAGTTCAAGAAGAAAGTATGCAGTATTGTATGATAGAGTGAGTAAGATACCGAGAGAAAAGAAAGAAAGAAAGGGTTGTGCGGTCGAGTAAATAACATGCAAATGTGACCATGCGGCTGAGTGATAACATTTTTTGTGAAACGTGCGATCGAGTAAGGTCTTATATGCGGTCGAGCTTGAGAGACAACGAAGGTGAGAAAGCATGGACACCGAGCTTGAAATACCGAGGCTAAATGTCATCGAGCTTGAGCTAAACAAGAAAGTTACCACCGAACTAGGAAAGCACCGAAGCTAGAGACCACCGATCCTAAAGCACTGAACTTGGACAATAGGCTTGAGAGACACTGAATGTGAGAAAGCATGCACCGAGCTTCATGTTAACAGAACTTGAAGCACACGAAAGTTAAGATGGACCAAAGCTTGAACTCACCGAATCTCAAGCTTGCACCGAACCAAACTTAAGCTGCACAGAAGTTGAGTTACACTGCATCTGATATTAACCGAACTTCTATATATAGAACTTATGGTTGGAACACCAAAGATTGAGTTTGTACCGAGTTTGGACTTGGGGGAGAACTAAACTTGGAGATACAACCGAACCTTGCTCAACCAAAGGTGAGCAACCAAAGTTAGACCATATATGACAGAAGTTGGACATGAACTGAAGAGGTGAAGCTCGAACAGAAGTTAAGCTGAAGAGTTGGAGCTGGATGCAGAACTTGAGATGGTGACCAAGCTTCAAAGTCTACCAAGAACTTCCAAATGAGGTGTAGCAACGAACTTCAAGATATAGACTATGCTTAGGCTAAATCAGGCATGTTCCCATAGAAGTATGACTTGTGTACTAAAATGTATTATCATATTCAAGCATGGGTTGCCCTAGTCTAGGATTAGTTTATTAGTTCTTTTTGTACTTTAGATCTGGTATAGATCTCTTCTCCTCCTATAAATAGGAGCTTTGGGTCATGAAGCAAAGTGAGATTGTGTGACACTATCACTCCAATGTAGTATAAACGAATTAGAGGAATGGCTGGACTGGAGAATTCTCTTCAGCCACCACATGAACATCAAGAACCATTTTATCTTCTTTTTCTTGTGAGCGTGTGTGTGGATCTCCATGTAATTCATCAAAGATTAGAAAAAGTGTTTGTGAGCCAATCTTAAATATGTAACATCTTTCTTAATAGCAATGAAAAATACGAATTACATCATATCGTTTAATTTATTATCTTTTAATTTCCGCACTTGTTCTTTACAATTTATTTATATTTCGCAACTTTACATTTCAATTCATTTATATTTTCCGCATCGTTCCTTTATATTTTAGCACTTTATTTTTAAATCTTTATATCTTCGTTTATTGTTGAGTGAAATATCTTGGACTCGAAAACTTTCGAGTTTTCTTTTAATTTTCAACAATTGGTATCAGAGCTCAAAGTTTTCTTTTAATTTTCAACAATTGGTATCAGAGTTCAAAGTTTTTTTAATCTTCAACATCCTATGCCATTTTTATCTTGTTTGTTCTAATTGAATCCATGGTTTTTTTTAGATAAAAAATTGGTAATTGTGTTTTTACTTTCTTGATTATGATTGTAATTATGTGTTTAAATCATCAAGCTCCTAATAGTGGTATCATAGCCACTTTCAACACATTATTAGATCACAAAAGTAATGGCTTTTTGTTTGTTATTGACCGTGTTATTCATGTTTTTGGAAATAGTCAAAACAATCGGTTGTTGAGATTATTTTGGTGAACATTCTAGTAATTTAAATATTATTAATTCTAGTAAAATATTAATTGGTTAATAATCCATAATGGCACCAATAATACAAAATTTACCCATTAGGTCACTGAAGTTTTATGGCACCCAATATGTCAATGAACTTTCACTTTTGGTTTTAAAATACAATTGTCTTCTATTTTAACTACTATGTTCCAGTACCGGCGACACCATTGTCTCCGTCGATCAAGCTCGAACCATTTTCCTCAACCAATCGACAATCGTACCACTTCAAATAGGTCCAAAGCCTATTATAATCTCACCACAACCATACCACTTCGAACACACCCCTACGACTCTCTTCATCCGATGCCCAATCAGCATCCAGCTGCTACTCCTCTCTTCATTGGAGGGCAGGAACTAGCCATGCGGTCTCCTCATAGCGATTTTAACTAGTTATAACTGTTTAAAATCAAAGACGATAGTATTTTAAAGCAAAACCGAAAGTTCACTTGTATAATTATCCATATATTATAGTATGTATGTATGTATGCATGTGTGTGTATATGTTAGAACATATTCTAGTTGGTTTAATCTTTGCATTTAAAGTGGTTATTTCGGGTTTTAATGGGCTAAAAGGAGTTTTCGGTTTGGACCGAAAACCCCTGTATTTTCGGTGGACATGACTGAAATCCAAGGGATTTTGGTGGGCTGGGCTTGGTGTTCTCGATGGGCTCTTGTGTCCATACCACATAGATCTAGAGTTTTGGGACTTACATTATATATATATATATATATATATATATATATATATATATATATATATATATATATATATATATATATATATATATATATATATATATATATATATATATTATACAGAGTGTAGATTAAACTAGCTTAATGTACTACAACAATTTTGTGTTGGTTGTTAGGTAACATTTGGTATGAAGTGAGCAAAGAATTAATGAATAGGGCATTATGAGATAATGAAAAAAAATCATGTTTGGTTGACGTGATGAAATGGAGTGGAGCATTTCTTAACGAATGTAATCGAGACTGATTTTCATTTCATGCGGGAATGATGATTTCTCCTTTCATCCGGATAATAGAATGATATGTACTATTGAGTAAATTACGGAAACAGTCCCTGAAGTATCCCAAAACTAACAGAGAGAACCCAAGTATTCGATTTTCACTCTATGGGTCACCAATGTTTGCAAAATCCTACAAATCAGTCCCTGGTCCATATAAAAAGACTTTTTTGCCCTTTTCATTTTCTTTTTTCTTTTTCTTTTTATCCCTTTTGTTTTTTTTAATAAATAGAAAATAAAAAACCACCCCACCCACCCCACCCCCACCCCACCCCCACCCTTAGGTCTCTCACACACACACACACACATACAAACGAAAACACACAGTAGACAGAAAAACGAAAACTCCTGTGTCTCGTTATCCCTTTGAGAAAGAGCAAGTGAAATCCACACCTAAGAGTCGTTTATCTAGTGATGTACATCAGGTAATCTATCAAGTAATATACAAACATGGATTCAACGATCAACGCTCACAAAATCAAAAACAGTTGCGATAATAGTGGTGGAATTGTTTTTAGAAATATACCTTCGTCAGAAAGTTCTGAGAATGTCGCCGTTGTTTCTAGAAATATCGTCGAGACAATGACTAACCCACAATGATTCCCCTTTCATTGCCCACCTGAAACTAAATCCAGATCAAAAACAGCTAATAAGCATGATTCCGAAAACGGATTTATTTCGATTTGAACATGAAAGAGAATAGAATCTTGAGTGGGAAAAAACAAGATTCACCCAATCGCGTCTCAATTTTTGCCGAGAATAGAATCTTGAGTCACGGAGACAGATTCGTTGCATACATGTGAAGGGAAGAATAAAAGATTCTATGCAAGTGAAATCGATTCAGGATCCAATTGATATTAAACAGAAAGCAGAGTCGATATTAAACAGAAAGCATAGTCGGATTCAGATTCGTTGCATACATATTCTTGAGAATGACGATGAAAGAAACTTGAAAGCAGAGTCGATTGTTGCAGGTTACTCCGACGAGGATGGAAGTGAAATCGATTCAGGATCCAATTGATATTAAACAGAAAGAAGAAAAAAACTAACAACGAATTACCTGTAAATGGGTGGTCTGCTTCGTTGAAGCAGATTCGTTGGCGATAGAATCTTGAAAACCTGCAACTATCGGATTTCACTCTTTATCGGACTGAAGGAGGCGGATTAGTAGCATGATCATTAGGGTTGAGAAGAAGAAGGGGGATCGGGAACCATTGAAGCAGATTAGATATCCAATTGGGGTCTGATTCGTTGAAGCGGATTCATTGTTTGTGTGTGTCATATGATCGATGGTGGTCTGATTGTGGCATTGGTAGCCCAATTCGGTTAGTATTAGCAAGGTTGAACCTGTGTGTGGCCGGGCCTGTGGATGGCGGAAGGAGGCGGAGGCGGAGGCGGAGGCGGGAAGGAGACGTTCATGGATGAAGACGATGAGAGAGAGAGAGAGAGACGTGGGGGTGGGGGTGGGGTGGCTGGGGTATTTTCTTTTTTTTAATTAATAAAATAAATAATAAATTTAAAGAAAAAGAAAAAAAATTAAAAAGGGTATTTTAGTCTTTTTACTTTACTCAGGGACCGATTTGTAGGATTTTACAAACTTTTTGTGACTCATATAGTGAAAATCGAATAGTTGAGTTATTTCTGTTAGTTTTGGAATACTTTAGGGACTGTTTCTGTAATTTACTCTGTACTATTAATATTATAAATTATGGAATTCATATAATATTTAATACCGGTTATATTTTATTAAAAATTTACATAATTTCAGTTAAAAAGTTATTTCTAAGAAATCAAATAACTTTTTTTTATAATTATATGTTAAGAGTTAATGCGATCTAGTTCTTTCAATTAAATTTTTTTTCTTAAAGCATGTTTTCAAAACATATTATGTGTTTTAAACGAAAGAAAGTATGTTAATGTTCAATTTATATAACGAATTATCATTACTTAAACAAACTTATTTTTTTGATAAAGTATGATTCTTTTTTTGTCCATCGATTTAGTTTATTTAGTTATTATTATTATTAAGAAATAACATATTTAGAGGACACTTATTTCTTTGAATTAAATAAACATGACAATGTAGTATAATAATTCATTTTATTACCTTATTTATTTTATTAATTATTCTATTACCTTATCTATTACATTTATTCATGATTCCATTTGATCGCATACCAAAAACAGCCTTAATCTCTTCGATCCGTTGCAATTAGTTATGTAAATTCTTTTATTATTGTTTTGAGTTTGTAATTATTGTTGGTAACTTTATATTCTTTTAGCAACTTAACGAGACAATGAAACGATAATCTTGCTTTATGTCTCCACGTTCCACCGACGTATGGTTAAAGTGGCAACCAAGCATCTTGTTCTTCCTAACAAAAACTAAACTTTACAAAAACCGTGTTTCGCGTTTGAAACCTTATATGCCGATTTCACCTTTTACAAACCCGTCCTTCTTTCTTTCCTTTCTATTTTGCAGAATCTTTTCGAATTTGGTCTCACGCAAGGTAGATTTGTATTGTGCACTCAAAGATTTGTTGAAAAGAATATTGAGTCAGCATTACAAGGTATACACTTGGATGAACACATATTTATTTATGCTTTTGGACGAGTATGTAACATTCAATGCATACATGGCGTAGGATGAAGTTTGTGATCCTAAAATCGAATGGCTTGATGACAAAACGAACAAACCCAATGTGATGGTGAAAGAAAGTAAAGTAGAATGCTTAGAAGAATCCCAAAAGTTTCATGATAAGAATAGTGAGACTGAAAAATTGATGTTTTTAGAAAAAAGAATGGATACTAGTGACGAACTTGTATACATCATTGAGATACTAATTGCCCACCATTCATAAGTAGAGTTTCGTTTTTGACTTCTATAGATTTAAATTGGTACGACTATGCGTAAATTGGACATAGATTTTCTCACTGTTTTCACTATATTCGAACTTTCTTTTTGATTTTTATTGTTAAAACTTATTATCTTTTCACATTAAGAAAATAAATTTTCTCATTAAAAATCAAGAGATAAGTCGTAGATTCTAAAAAGTCAATTGCCAATCCTTTTGGACATAAAATATATATGTTGGATTAGGTTGCAAGCATAAGGTGGTGATATGTTACTTTAAAAAATAATAAAAATACAAAGAGAAACATATATTTATTTTGGTATATAAGAGCTTTAAAATTGCAACGTAGATGCTTTAGGTTCTCTTTGGGTACGAATAAGCAAAAAAGTTCCCCTCTTCATTGCTTCCTGCCTATCTGCCTATCTGTATGTCATTCTTTACTCTTTTAGGAATATTGTATTCTTTTTTTTTTTTTTTTTTTTTTTTTTTTTTTTTTTTTTTTTTTTTTTTTGCAAATATGTGAACGGTTTGTGGACTTGAGTGTGTTAAAGAAGAAAAATATGGCTAAATCATATTGATTTTATAATAAATAATCAAAAGTTGTGATAACCATCCAAATAGCTATCAATTCCACATATTACATGTGTGAAATTCATAACATCTACAAAATCACAAAAACTATGTTGTTATGATATTTTTATGTCTTTTGGTTGAGAAAATTATACAAATATATGGGTCTAACTCTGGTCCTCATATATAAACTAAAATATTTTCATTTTCTCATTTTTACATATCGTTTTGCATGTACTGAATAATTGTATCTTAAAAAAAATATATTAAGGGGATAAAAATCTACCAGAAATAGTAAATTTTCCCATTTTCAATATGATTTATACATTTTAAGTAGCATTTTATACGACTTTGAATGAATTATGGATGCAAATGCGAGATTTTCGTCTGTGGCATCTATTGAAATCTTAGTACTAGCATGTTTATTAGAGATTTTCGCAGATGCTTTCTATGAAAATATCAACCATTTATGATATATCAGAGATTTACGCATATAACATATGTGAAAATCCCGGATCTACAACGTCAATCAGATATTTTTGCAGATATCATCTGCGAAAATCTAGAGGATTGTGTAACAAAATCGACTAAAGAACTATGAGACTCATTAGACAAAAAATACAAAACGGAAGATGTCGAGCCCAAGAAATTTGTGGTTGCCCGGTTTCTAAAACTATAAAATGAATGATAGTAAACCGGTTATGACAAAAGTCCTCGTACATGATATTCATGTCTAGGGTATGTTATTAGTGAGACCTTGCAAGTTGCTTATATAATCAAGAAGTTACCCCAGACTTGGGTAGACTTTAAGAATTATTTGAAGCATAAACAAAAAGGAATGACCATCGATGAGCTAATTCTTTAACTCCGCATCGAGGAAGACAATAAGGTTGCTCAAAATAGTAGCTATGATCCTACTTCTAAAAAAGCCAACGTGGTGGAACATGGTCAATCTTCTGGGAAGAACAAGTCCGGGAAAGGAAAATTCCAAAATAAAGGAAAGGGCGCTAACTTGGGAGCAAAGGGTGGAAATTTCGAAAAGAAGTTTCAAGGTAACAGTCACAATTGTGACCAACCAGGGCACCGGGCTGCAAATGTAGGCTTCCAAAGCGATACAAAGCTAATGAGGTGAATGTTGTGGAGAAGATAACTCGTGATGTATCTGACATCAATCTTGTTGCGGTCATATCTGAAGTCAACCTCATGGAGTCTAATTTGAGGGAATGGGTTGATATGGGAGCCACTCGACATGTTTGCTCAAATAGGGAGTGGTTCAGAAATTTCAAGGTTATGGACAACGGTGACAAGCTTTTCATGGTAAACTCGCGACTTTAGATATCCAAGGTGTTGGGAAGATTGTGTTGAAGATGGCGTCAGGAAAAGAGCTGACGTTGAATGATATGTTGTATGTTCTATATATTAGGAAGAATTTGGTCTCTGGGTGGTTGTTAAAAAAGCATGGTTTTCTATTAGTGTTTGAGTCAGAGAAGTTTGTATTGACTAAGAGTGGTATGTATGTGGGCAAGGGGTATGCAGATAGGTGTATGTTTAAATTGTGTGTTATGGCTACTCAGCCAAGTAATAATGAAATGATTAACTCTTTAACTTACTTGCTTGAGTCTTCAAATATATGGCATACTAGACTAGGACATGTTAATTTTGATACTCTTCGACGTTTAATTAAACTCGACCACATACCACACTTTCATATTGACTCAAAATACAAATGCAACATATGTGTTGAGTTAAAATTAACATGATGATCATTCAAATCCATTGAAACGATACTGAACCCCTTGGTTAACTGCACACTGATGTGTGTGACATGAAGCCAAATCTATTCGAAGGTGGAAATAAGCACTTTATCACTTTAATTGACGATTACACTAAACTTTGTTATGTTTATTTACTTAAGAGTAAATATGAAACAAAAGACAAATTTAAAGTGTACAAAAGTGAAGTTGAGAATCAACTCAACAAAAAGATTAAAGTAATATCAAGTGACCGTGTAGGTGAGTATGTGTCAGCATTTGAAGAATTTTGTGCAACTCATGACATAAGACATGAGCTTACTACACCTTATTCACCACAACAAAATGACATTGCAGAAAGGAAAACCGAACCTTAAAAGATATTATGATGCAATGTTAATATGCTATGGGTTTCCCTAGTCAATGTGGGGGGAATATATATTGTCGGCTAATAACCTTTGAAATAAGGTACTCTAGAAGAAAACAAATAAAACACCATATGAGTTATGGTCGGGAAAAAAAACCGTCTTACAAATACATTCGAGTGTGGGGGTGTCTCACAAAGGTTGTCATACCTAACCCCAAGGTTGTAAAGATCGGACCCAAGACTGTTATTGCATATTTATTGGGTATGTACAAAACAGTAGTGCCTATCAGTTTCTAGTACACCATTCCAAAATACCCGACATTCAGAAAGGCATAATAATGGAATCAAGAAGAGCATCATTCTTTGAAAACGTGTTTCCGTGTCTCGATAAAGTCGAGACAAGTGTTCTGAAACCAAATGTACACGATGCATCTGCACATGAAGAAGGAAGAGAAGAGGATATAGAGCCCCGACGTAGTAAAAGGGCACGATTAAATAAATCACTTGGCGATGATTTCTACACTTATATGGTTGAGAACGAACCTCAACCTTTCGAGAGGCGGTCACTTCTTTTGAAGGACCTCAATGGAAAGAGGCTAAGTGAAATGGATTCCATCTTGCAAAATCATACATGGGAGCTAGTGGATTTACCTTCCGGATGTAAACACTAGGTTATAAATGGATTTTCAAGAGGAAAATGAAAGCAGGCGGTTCCATTAATAATTCCAAGGCAAGGCTATTAATAAAAGGCTACGGACAGAAAAACGACCTAGATTACTTTGTCACATACACTCCAGTGACAGGCATAACATCCATCACACTAGTACTTGCCATTGTCTCAATTAGAAACCTTGAAGTACATCATATGTACGTCAAAACAGCTTTTTTAAATGGAGATTTAGAAGAATAAATCTACAAACAACCAGAAGGGTATGTTGCCTCAGGACAAGAATCCAAGGTTTTCAAACTCGTGAAGTTATTATATGGGTTGAAACAAGCCCCAAAACATTGGCATTAGAAGTTTGAGCATGTGATGTTGGATTGTGGATACAAGATTAAAGAATGTGACAAGTGTGTTTATGTTAAAAAAACACAAATGATGGTTATGTTAAAAAAACACAAATGATGGTTATGTTATCTTGTTCCTACATGTTGACGATTTGCTTATAATTGGTAGCAATCATAAAATGGTTCAATCAACTAAAAACATGTTAATGGAAAGATTTGACATGAAAGATATGGGTTTAGCCGACGTCATCCTAGTTGTGAAAATGAAAAGGACTTGAAGTGGACTACCTTAAATCAAACTCATTATGTGGACAAAATTCTTGAGAAATTCAACTCCGTTGACTTTAATATAGCAAGGACACCAATTGATACTAGTCATCACCTAAGCAAAAGCAGAGGTGAAGGAGTTGCACAAGTAGAATATGCATGAATTATTGGTAGTCTGATGTACCTCATGAGTTGTACCAGACCTAACTTAGCTTTTGCAATAAGCAGACTAAGCATATATACTAGTAATCTAAGTGATGAACATTGGAGGAGTATTACAAGAGTATTACGATACTTATGGTATCCTAGCACTTTTGGGTTGCACTATAAAATATATCCTGAGGTAATAGAATAGTATAGTGATGCAAATTGGATATCTGATGTAAATGATACCAAGTCAACCAGTGGTTTTTTGTTCACACTTGGAGGTGGAGCTATATCATGGAAGTCCTCAAAGAAAACAATTATAGCAAGATCCACCATGAAATCTGAGTTTATAGCACTTGAAAAAAGTGGGGAAGAATTTGAGTGGCTACATCAGTTCCTAGAGGATATACCAGGATGGCCTAAACCAGTTTCTACAATATCTATCCATTGTTATAGGAAATTAGCTATTGGACGAGCACAAAGTGCTATGTACAATGGTAAGTCTAGACATCTTCATCGAAGACACAATACCATTAGAAAACTACTCTCTATTGGCGTTATCTCTATAAATTATATAAGGTCCAAGGATAACATCTAGATCCGTTTACCAAAGGGTTAAATAGGGAGTCAGTTACAAAAACCTCTAGAGGAATGGAACTAAAACCCATGCATGAATAAGTTATTGTAAAGGAAAACCCAAACTATTTGACTGGAGATCCCAAGATCTAGGTTCAATGGGACAAGTTACTTGCATTTAACATTGGTGAATAACTGTGGGGGTCATCTTTAAGACCTTTTCCCATTTCTAAATCAGACACTGATGCATGTTAAGCTTATACTCGTAGATGATACATTGGAGATCATCACATGTTAGCTTTTAGTTATTATGGTGGAATCACCTATGTAAGAGAGAAGTGGGGTCGCTTCAAAGAGAATTGTATGTGCACATTCCTAAGAGCTTTTAGAAAACCAGACAAGTGTCCATGGTCATAATGGACACATCAATGAGAACCTAACTAGGTTAAGGAGAACCATGTGAGACACATATTGATTATTTACACAAATGACAAAACAGTTCAAGGACATTGAGTCTACTGGTCTGCTAGTAAAATAAATATGTTTTTTAAGGGAAGGTTCAAAGTGTTACACCCACCTATCCTATGCATGATTCAACTGTTGGATTTTATCTTGAGTGACTTGAGAATGTACGATCCATTTTCATTCATGTGGGGGATTGTTGGAAAATTAGTTTTAACCAATTTCATAAAATGGGGGTTTTCCTATTTTTGAGCACAAAATACGATTCATAAAACAATTTAAATAAGTAAAATTTTATATGTCTGTGTTTTCCTCGTGATACCTTCGTTTCGATAGGTCACACGTCTAAAACGAATTTAAGATGAATGATAAATTGTATCTCAAAGTGAGGTAGTTTGAAGAAGTTGGAAAATAAGTTCATGAGTTTTTAACTCATCCCACATTGGTGGCTTTCATGCTTTGTAATACTCATCCCATATTGGAAAATTAGTTTGAAGAAGTTGAAGGCTTTCATGCTTTGTAATACTTATGCACCTAGACTCCCCCTTGCACACACATGGGGCAAGGGGTTGCAAATTCGAACCAAATTGGATTGGGTTCACTAAACTTTTGTGCAATCACGCGTCTGGTGGGTACGAATGCACCATCGGTCGACTAGAAAACTTGAAGAGCGCATCGATTTCTTGAAAATTTAAAATCTGTATTGTACCACAAATAACAAGAACATGCAAAATTTTCAACTGTAATCTTAAACTATGATATTAAGTAATACATTTTACGTGGTCAGAGAAGTCTAAGATGATTAGAGCTCAAACCAGAAATCCTCCAACGTGATTACATCCAAGACAATGATCCAACATCCAATAAAGTGGAACAGTTCGTTGCTTGAAGAAGAAGTAACAATTTTTTAGGGTTTGTGAGAGAGGCCACAAGTAGAGAGAGGAGGGAGGAGGGTGAACCAAATTTTATAATAATAATAATTGTTTACTAATAATATAATTATAAAAATTATCTATTATTATTATCTTTATTATTAGTTTTATTATTGCACCTACATATTAACGTACAGTCATTTTGCATATCTTTTTTTTTCACATATCAAACTATATTTTTTTCATATAATCTTTATCGCAATAATAATAATAAACGTTATTCGAGAGAAACTTTCCTTTCCTTTTCCATTATGTAATGTGGTTATGATCATTATTATTATCATAATAATTAACATCATCTAGAGTATACACAAACATATACACGTACATACATATACATACACATACACATACACATACACATACACATACACATATATTTGTTGTTGTTGTTGTTGTTGCTATTACTGTTGTTGTTATTGTTGCTGTTGATGTTGCTGTTGCTGTTTCTAAGTCACCAAGTTTTCATTTTCCCAATTAAGTCACTAAGTTTTTATTTTCCAATTAAGTCACTATTTTTTCAAATTTGTTTCAATTTTCACCATTTGACCGATCAATACGGTTGCAAGCTGATGTGTCCGTCTTTGATGATGTAGCACTGACATGATATAATGATGTGACACTTTATGATGAATAACAATCATTTTCTAGGTGTTAAAATTGAAAAAAAAACATAAAATATAGTTTAATTGGAAAAAAACATAGTGTCAAAATCGAACTATTATGAAATCTTAGTTTCTTTTGTGAAATTTGCCCTTAATGTTAGTATATTTTAATTGAACTATATACATAACAATTTAAATATATTAAGATGAGTTTGGTCGTGTAACAAACCTCAACTTTTTCTTTTCTTTATAATGTCAACTTTAACTTGATAATGTTTTAAAAAAAAACACCAACCTATCATTCTATTTGGCATTATGTGATGCATATCTATATTTTATTTAATATCTATATTTTATTTAATCTTTTTGGAGATAAAAGTTTTATAATCAAGTTATTTGTCTTCGTTGTACTTGAGGACCAAAATTTGTTCTACTAGAGAAAATATTTTACACGTTTTTGGTATGTTCGGCAAGGTCTATGTTCTATAGAAAATTTTTATATAAGACAATTGTTTAGTAATCATTGTTTTTGTGAAAAGTAACTAATGTATTTATTAAGACAAAAACACTATAACATATTTGATTACCGTTAATGATTAATGTCAAATTAAGATTTTCCCCAAAAATATCATGAGTAAACATTGACAGGAAATATGAAATCGTTATTAACTAGAGACATTATTTATGGATTTTTTTTATAATACTACGCTGGAGAAAAATGTGAAAACTTGAAGTTAGTAGTTTAAATATTTGTTTTTAAAGTTGATTTAAAATTAAACTACGAATAGGATTGCTATTATTAACTGATACAATTGCCCAACTTTCTTAAATTGAATGTCAAATGAACGTTCGTCTTGTAGGTATCTAATATCGTGATGGTCAATTTCACGTCGTTTTTTCATTTTTTGAAATAATAATGATAAAGATCTCAATGAAAATAATAATAATAAATGTCATTTTTATATATTATTATTATTATTTTCATTATTTATTATTATTATTATTATTATTATTATTATTATTATTATTATTATTATTATTATTATTATTATTATTATTATTATTATTCGTATGTCAAATATTATTTAGAAATACAAATAAAACTCTTATTTGAAGATATAAAAAAACAAATAATTAGGATCAACAATAGCAACAATCAGTGAGTATTTACCAATGGAATACCAACAATCTTACTTTCCGTTGCAGATTTAAGGTTTCTTTTGTTGTCCCGATTTTCTCGATAATTACCTACGGATTCATTCGGAAATTTTGTAGGCACTTGGTACGTGTGTTTTAGTAGTGATTTCATTAATTTTCCAGATGATAGCATAATTATAGTTAAATTTCATAGATAGTATTCGTAAATTTTTTAAATATTTAGAAGTTTGAATTAATTTTAATTATTTCTTGAAACATGTTCCTTGTAGTTACACAGTTCGAGTAATAGATTGCAAATGGACTAGAATACTTAGTTTTCATATATTAAAGAATTGGCCACCAATGATTGTGTGATACTTTTAAACACTAGATAATCTAATCAGTTAACAATAAAAAAAAGTTCATTTTAATCTAGTTTATATATGGATTCGTGCCAATTTTACTTTTAAGAAAATGCTGATTCATGAATTGTTGGAATCTTAAGTGTCAAGTGGATACTTTTGATCCACCAACCAATTGTCAAGTGGACAATTGGTATCTAGATATTATTAAGCAAGTGGCTTTCTATGCAATATATATACAGTGTACTATCAAGAGCAGTTTAGACACACCAACACATAGCAATATACACACATATATATGTAATTGGTTTTTGAGTGATATTTCCAATTAATCAAAGAGTTATTTTGATATATTTGTGTTTTATACAATTGTGATCTTGAATTGGTATCAGAGCTTAAGTAAAGGGGCTTTGAATTCATACCCGGTGATCAAGAAGGACACCAGCAAAAGACATGTCAGAAGGAGATGGTGGTGATGCTGGTCCAACTCCGGAGAGACTCAAACAGATCGGATCAACCACAGTGACCTGTCCGATGCTCACATCAACAAACTACACCGTATGGTCCCTGCGTATGAAAGTGGTCCTGAGAATTCATAAAACCTGGACCATAATCGATCCGGGAGAAGAGAAGAACGATGAGAAAAATAACCTAGCAATAGGGCTATTGTATCAAGCAATTCCCGAAACCCTCATCATACAAATCGGCGACACTGATTCGGCAAAGACTTTGTGGGAATCGATCAAGGCTCGACATGTAGGAGCCGATAGGGTAAAAGAAGCAAGATTGCAAACCTTAACTGCTGAGTTTGACCGATTGAAGATGACGGAGTCGGAGACGGTTGACGGTTTCACCGGGAAAATGTCCGAAATCGCTTCCAAGTCATCGGCCCTAGGAGAAACCATTGAAGAATCGAAGATGGTGAAGAAGCTCCTCAAATCCCTGCCTCGAAAATTCATTTACATCGTTGCTTCTCTCGAGCAACTACTCGATCTAAACAAAGTGGGCTTCGAAGATGTGGTAGGTCGGATGAAAGCATACGAGGAGAGGGTAAGAGAGGAAGATGGCGGAGATGGAGGGCAGCAGCGGGTGCTGTTCACCCGATCAAACGACGCCGGCGGTGGAACGCATGGAGGTGGCGGCGGTTCGAATCGAAGAAGCGGGAGGAATTCCGATCAGGGAGAAAGAAACAGAAGCGAGGATTGGGGAAGAAAGGGTGGAGACGGGTTAAATCTCAATGGAGCCGGGTCAGGCGGGTTCGGGTCAGCCGGATCCGGATCCGGGTCCTCTCACGGTTCATGGCCCAAATCAAATAAATCCAAGTCCAATTCATTTAAATCCAAGCCCAAAAATCAACCCAATTCGAATTCGGGTTCAAATCAAAACGCGAAAAAGGATTTATCAAAAATAATTTGTTACCGGTGTGATAAATCGGGGCATTACGCATCCAAATGTCCGGAAAGAATTCAAAAATTCCAAGAAATGAATTTTGCCGAACAAGATGATGAAACCGTATTTTTACATGAGACCGTATTTTTGAACGAAGAGAAGGTGATACCATCTAGATACAATTCACAAGAAAATGATGTGTGGTATTTGGATAACGGAGCGAGTAATCACATGACGGGAAATCGCTCATTTTTCTCCGAACTCGACGAAGGAATAACCGGCAAAGTAAAATTTGGCGATAATTCGAGTGTCGCGATCAAAGGAAAAGGCTCAATAATTTTTCAGGGAAAATCAGGCCAACAACGTTTGATAACGGAGATTTATTTCATTCCGGATCTGAAAAATAATATTTTCAGTCTCGGTCAAGCAACTGAAGCCGGGTGCGATATTCGGATGAAAGATAACTATTTGACGATGCATGATGCTGACAACTGCTTATTAATGAAGGTACAAAGAACTTCAAACCGCCTTTATAAAATACAGTTGCCTATTGGAGTACCTATTTGTCTTTATTCAAGACTTAGTGAAGACACGTGGCGTTGGCATGCAAGACTTGGGCACATCAATTTCGAGTCTATGAAGAAGATGTCCAAGAATGGTCTAGTCAAAGGGTTACCACATTTTAACAGTGAAAATCAATTATGTGAGTCCTGTTTGGTGGGCAAACAAACAAGAAAATCATTTCCATTAATGACAATGTACAAAGCGACACAACCTTTGGAGCTAGTTCACGGTGATTTATGCGGTCCGATAACACCGTCAACGAAGGGTCAAAATCGGTACATTTTCACACTAATTGACGATTTTTCACGGTATATGTGGATTTTTCTCTTAAAAGAGAAAAGTGAGGCGTTTTTACACTTCAAGAAATTCAAAGCTTTGGCGGAGAATGAGCTCGGAAAGTCTTTGAAGGTGTTTCGAAGTGATCGAGGAGGTGAGTTTACTTCGCTCGAATTTAATTCCTTTTGTGATTTAAATGGAATCAAACGCCATCTTACCGCCCCATATACACCACAACAAAATGGTATTGTGGAGCGAAGAAACAGAACACTTATGGACATGACACGAAGTATCATGAAGACAATGCATGTTCCAAACTATCTATGGGGAGAAGCGGTAACACACTCCGCAAACCTGATCAACCGGGTTTACACAAGAGTACTTGGTGATACAACTCCGTACGAGAAGCTATATAAAAGAAAACCTAATTTGGAGAACGTACGCATCTTTGGGTGTCAAGCATATGCAAAAGTTGAACCAGTGAATCTCAAGAAGTTGGATGCAAGATCAAGACCACTAGTTCATCTTGGTTCTGAACCAGGTACAAAAGCCTATCGGTTATTTAATCCAACAACACAAAAAATAATCGTGAGTCGAGACGTTATTTTTAATGAAACCAAAGGGTGGAATTGGGTTAACAAAGCTACACCTGACAATGAAGAACCAGGAACATTCATAGTACCATGGGATTTACCGGAAAATATGGCGAACAACAACCAAGAAAACGATGTAAACAATGAACCGATTGAATCAGACCACGAAATTGAAGACGAAGTACAGGTTCAAGACAATGAGCAACCAAATCCGGTCATCAACACCCAACACCGAAGGTCTACAAGACAAAGGAATCTTCCAATTCGATTACGAGATTATGTACTTTATGTTGATGACATTGAAGAACTTCTCCTATCAACCAATGACGAGCCGGTTACGGTTGAAGAGGCGAAGAAAGAACCACAGTGGGTTAAAGCCATGAATGCGGAAATCAATTCAATCAACAAGAATAATACGTGGACTCTCGTGAACAAGCCTATGGGGGTGAAGGCAATTGGACTCAAATGGGTGTACAAGCTGAAGAAAAATGCAGATGGCACCATAAACAAACACAAGGCAAGGTTGGTCGCTAAAGGGTACGTGCAACAACCTGGCATTGATTTCCAAGAAGTATTTGCTCCAGTAGCTCGAATTGAAACCATCAGGTTTCTCATTGCCTTAGCCGCTACTAATGGGTGGGAACTTCACCACTTGGATGTCAAAACGGCTTTCTTACATGGAGAGTTGAAGGAAACCGTTTATGTGTTTCAACCGGAAGGCTACATAAGGAAAGGCGAAGAGCACAAGGTGTATCGTCTTTTAAAAGCATTATATGGCCTTAGACAAGCACCAAGAGCATGGAATACGAAACTTGATGGGATTTTAAGGGGAATGAAATTTCACAAGTGCATGAAAGAACCATCGGTGTACCGGAAGAATGAAGAATCTAACTTGCTAATTTTAGCAATTTATGTTGATGACTTATTTGTTACAGGTACAAATTTGAACATGATCAAAAGGTTCAAATTTGACATGTCCAAGAACTTCGAGATGTCTGATCTTGGAAGATTAACTTACTACCTGGGCATTGAAGTCAAACAGGAAGAATCAGGGATTACAATTAACCAAGAAGCGTATGCACAACGCATTCTGAAGGAAGCTGGTTTACATGATTGCAATCCGACCCACATTCCGATGGATCCAGGAACAAAATTGTCAAAAGCCGAAGATGAACCCGAAATCGACCCGACACAATATCGTAAGGTGGTGGGATGCCTTAGATATCTCTTGCAAACAAGACCCGATATGGCATATGCGGTTGGAGTTATTAGCCGATATATGCAGAATCCAAGAGAATCACATGGTAACGCAATCAAACACATTCTAAGGTACTTACGTGGAACAACGGGATACGGTATCAAGTACAAGAGGATGGGACAAAAACGACTTATTGGTTACAGTGATAGTAGTCATAATGTTGATCCAGATGACGGAAGAAGCACAACTGGTCACATCTTCTACTATGGGTCATCTCCGATAACCTGGTGTTCGCAAAAGCAAGATACCGTTGCTTTATCATCTTGCGAGGCAGAGTTCATGGCAGCCACCGCGGCTGCTTGTCAAGCAATATGGCTTCAAGATTTACTGGGAGAAATCATGAACAAGCTGCAAGAGAAGGTGGTTCTTAGGGTTGATAACAAGTCGGCTATCGAACTAACGAAGAATCCAGTTTTTCACGGAAGAAGTAAACACATTCATACAAGGTTTCATTTCATTCGCAATTGTGTTGAGAAAGAACAAATAGAGGTTGAGTACATTCCTGGTAAAGAACAAAAGGCGGACATCCTTACAAAACCGTTGGCTCGAACCAAGTTCAAGGAAATGCAAAGTATGATCGGGATCGAAGTCGTCTCTAGAAGGACTTAGAGATTCGGGGGTGAATGTTGGAATCTTAAGTGTCAAGTGGATACTTTTGATCCACCAACCAATTGTCAAGTGGACAATTGGTATCTAGATATTATTAAGCAAGTGGCTTTCTATGCAATATATATACAGTGTACTATCAAGAGCAGTTTAGACACACCAACACATAGCAATATACACACATATATGTAATTGGTTTTTGAGTGATATTTCCAATTAATCAAAGAGTTATTTTGATATATTTGTGTTTTATACAATTGTGATCTTGATGAATTGGGATCAATCTTTTGTTAGCTGAAGAGATTCAGTATTACTAAAAATAACAAGGTTTAAAGAAGTAACAGCCGAATAAAAAGATATTATCGTATGAATGAGGTACAATTCGACAAGGTAACAAACTAAAATAATTGTAATTAGCATAAATATACTGACCGGGAAAGTTTCCAAATACGTCATCATATTATTGATAATTTCTATTGCATGAGCCTCTCAGATACAAAAACTATTATCTCGATTACGAGGCATGACAAACTGTATCTAAACGTACAATTCACCACATCATATATGTTACTACTGATAACACCAAAATCAAACAAACAAGTGAAAAAAGATTATACTTGATTACTAAATATAGCAAGTATATCACATGATCGAACAGGCATTAGGATTATCGTCACTAAAGAGATAGGTCATCTTTTCGTCTGCAGAATTCGGGGCTGAGACGGCCTGGACTACATTCTTGACAAAACCAGCAGGAGCCCGTTTGTCGTAGGCTTGATTCACGTACGGATAACTGACCAAGTTGTAGGGTATGTACGGCCAGAATTCGGCTCGTTTCCCGGTACTCTTTACTCTCTTTAAGACCTTGTTTGGCTCCACATATCCGCTAACTGTTACGCGGCTTTGCTTTCTGTTAACGTCTACGGTCTTCACACCTTGCAAATATATTAAATCAAAACACTATTAAAATAAGAGATCTACCGACAGATAGACCGACCGAGTGGATGGATGAATACCTTTCATGTTTTTAACAGAATTCTTGACTCTTCTTTCACATCCATCACAGTCCATTTTGACTTTGATTTCAACTGTCTGGCAATGAAAGTACGATCCATCTATTTGTCAGATTAAAATCTAAGAGAGAGAGAGAGAGAGAGAGAGAGAGAGAGAGAGAGAGAGAGAGAGAGAAGGGTGTGTGCCTGCATTGGTTTTCTTCTGCTTCTGATGCTTGTGCTTCTGACTGTACAAAAGTTGGAGAGGTAATCAAGTGCTCCCATTTTTTTGTTGCTTCACGTTGCAGAAAGAATATGTTCACAGGGAGAGAGAGAGAGAGAGAGAGAGAGAGAGAGAGAGAGAGAGAGAGAGAATTGTGGGTCTATACTCTATATTGATATGTGCTTACAACTTCATATTTATACAAAAGCTAATTAAGCATTGCTTGAAGTTGGACCCATAAATGTAATTGAAAATGATTATATCATAAAGGTATATATAATATGACCATGTTATTTGTTTATCCGTTTAAAGCATACAACATTAAGAATATACAGAATTCCATTATTTAATCTCATTTGAAACTTTTAAAGCCTGTATGAGAAACCATATAGGCTGTGGAATAGAGCAACGCATAATAGTTAGATCGTTGATCATTTGTTTTGTTTATTAGGGTTACACATAAAAAACAACATACTTGTATTGATCAATTATTTATTATAGTATATATCCTACTTTTAATTCTTCTTATTAATTATAATTAGATGGTACGTTGAAAAACTTATCAAACTATTAAACTACATCAACATGTCATGCAAATATAAATTATTTTTATTTTTATTTTCAGTATGTAATGTCAATATATAAAAAAATTGTTTAGAATACTATTATAATTTGAAAAATAATTGAAAATACAATGGTTAATAAGAAAAACTAATTAAACGTAAAACATTATAAAAGAAAGAAACTCACTCATCTGCAATTATATTAACAAATCAATCAATTTCTATATTCACACACTTCAACTTTGTAAAAAATATTAATAAGATTTCAATGGTTATAATCGTCACCGTTTTCCGGTCTCCGTCAATTATTATTTTACACCTTGATAACATGAACTTTGTAATTATTTCTACATATTTTTACAGCTGAACTTTTTATATTTTTATCAATTTATAAGTTAAACTTTTTTTTTGTATTTATAAGTATGAAAGAAAATTGTTATTGTTTTGTAATATTTACATAAACTACGAACTGGTAACATGTATGTTGTAATGAAATCACCCTTTTAAAATTTTGTGACATAACCTAAAATCAAATATCAGATAGCAGTATTTGCTTATTATATAATGTTGTCGCATATAATGATATATATGTGTCTTAGTGTCTATATACATTTGTGGGGCTCATAAATCAGACCCCATAACATGAGAGAAGTACGAAATTTGCTGATACAACTTTTTTAAGGAAAAGTTTTCTTTGATTAAAAGTATATGTAACAGTATATTTTAATTTTAATCGATTTTTAATTGATTAAATTATCAAAATACCATGATAAATAGAAAAACAAAGAGAATGCGAGAAGCAAGTAATGAAGAATTGGCCCACAAGCAGCTAGCATTGGGAAACTAATGTTGAATTCAGAAGTGGCATAAA
The DNA here is from genome assembly GCA_023525715.1 of Cichorium intybus. Lineage (NCBI taxonomy): Eukaryota > Viridiplantae > Streptophyta > Magnoliopsida > Asterales > Asteraceae > Cichorium > Cichorium intybus. The sequence continues at coordinate 35,471,080 of CM042016.1, read as the reverse complement.
ATCAATGAGTATTCAAGAGTGCTTTATGCGGTGTTCTTTACTTGTTTAATCACAACAAATGATGTAAAGTGTTTTTCGGTTTGCTTTCATTTTCACCTATTGGATGTGGCCCGTTACCTTAATTTTATTAAGAAAATCAATAATATATATATATATATATATATATATATATATATATATATATATATATATATATATATATATATATATATATATATATATATATATATATATATATATATATATATATATATATATATATACACACACACACACAATTTTTTACATATTTACATGCTTTAATTAAAATCAACATAATATTAGTAAAGGATGTAAATTAACCTCGAATCTCTTTCATAGTGAGTGCATATGTTGAGTTGTGGATATTGATTGCATGTGGTGAGTGTCAAAGGTATGCCAAATCAAAAATGGTGATGGAGAAGAATTTAAACACCAAACCAATGGTGATATCATGTTAGTATCCCACATTGTCCAGGCATAGTTTCTTTTTTTATCTCCCAAACTATATATAGAGCCTCAATGTACTTGTAACTTCACCCCAAGAGCAATAATAGATCTATGTTGTTCGTCTATGGATTTAGCACTAGTATACTAATCGTGTGAACCACATAATCCTCTTATCTTCTCTATATATCCTCACATCCTTTAATTGTGCGATTGTTGGTTGAATACCTAACAACTGATATTAGGGATATGAGTGAATCGGGATGTTCAAAACGACTGGTGGTCACCATTTTGGCTTTTGGAGAATGAAAATCAAAAGTTATCTCTACCTAAAAAGTTGGACGAATCATTGTCCGACCAAAATCATGAGAGTATGAATACGGAGGATTGGGTATTGTTGGATCAGTATACTATTGGTATGGTTCGGTTGTTATTGACGAAGAATGTTGAGTACAATGTCGTCAATAAGAAAACAACATTTTAACTAACCAAGGGGTTATCCAGTTTGTAAGAGAAACCATCAGCTACAAATAAGGCTTTCTTGATCCTACAGTTGGTGAATACATAAATTAAAGAGGGCGGCTCAAGGACTGTTAATGTGAATGAGTTTGATTCAGTAACATCCACATTCATATTAGTTGTCATTAAATTTGATGATGAAGTTCAAGTGTTGATATTATTATCGTCATTTCCAGATAGTTGGTTCGGTCCTCTTACAATAGCTAATAGTTCATTGGACACCATTATGCATACATATGAAGAAATTTGTAATTTAATCCTACGAAAGGTTTTTTCAGAGAAAGAAGATCAGTGAGTGTTTGAGTTCCTTCTTGAGTATAAAGGGAGGATGAAGAAATTTTGACAGATGCAGAGGCAAAAAGAGGGGCTAGTCTATGAACATGAAGGATATCGTCTATAGGAATTGAAAAGAAGTGGACAGTTCAGAAATCAATTTTTAAAACTTGTAGTATAGAAAGGCAAGAAAAATGTGAACATTGCAGCCGATTTTGATGATGCTTTGATTTGTTGCATAGTGAGTCCAGTTGAATCATGTATTATGAATTCTGGTACATCATTCCATGTTAGTCCATACATAAAAGTGACGTAGAATTTCAAGCATTAAAATGGCAATGTGATACTGGTAGATGATATGAGTCTTGATATTACGAGTGTACGAATGTTGTCCTCAAGACATCTACTGGATCAAATTGGATACTACAAATTCTGACATACATTCTATACCTAAAGAGAATATTGATATATGTATGACAACTAGACGATAAAGGATATCATGTGGATTTAAGACATTACTTGAAAATATGCTTTTAATGCTATATGGATTATGACATACACAAGGTTTTATGATAGACAAAAGTGCATGTTGTAAATTAATGTCATCTTCTTTGAAAAGCCAAGGATTTACGACACACAAAAATGTATGTCATAATGTTATGTCATATTTTGATAATATTTAGAGTAAACTGCAAATTTGGTCCTTGTGGTTTGCAAAAAATTGTGGATAAGGTTCAAAAAGTTTTCAACTTGCACCACTAGTCTAAAATTGATAAGTTTTTGTGGTTTTGGTCCCTGAAAAAGTTGAAAGGACTATTATGCCCTTTTAATGTCGTTTTCCGTTTTTAAGATTTATTAAATCCCTTTCTAATTTAATAATAATAATAATAATAATAATAATAATAATAATAATAAATGATAAGGAATAAACTCAACCCCACCCCACTTATTCCATTGTACCCTGCCCATTCTTTCTCCCTTCGCTATTTGACTCTCTCTCTCCCTCTCTCTCTCTCTCTCTCTCTCTCTCTCTCTCTCTCTCTCTCTCTCTCTCTCTCTCTCTCTCTCTCTCTCTCTCTCTCTTAATCTCCCATCCCAAGGTTCCAAATTTCTCAACTATGGTCACCCTTGTTTCGCTCACTTTTCCTCAGACACCAAACAGTCGCCGGAAAACTTTAACGGATCGAGATCTGGAGCTTTCATACTTCCCCTTTCACCACTTCTCCCTTCCCCATTCTCTCTATGTTGTGTTAGATAAAACCCCTTAATCGGATCTAACACAGCTCGAAGTTATATACATGGGCTGTTTGATTTCAATCAATTAAGGGTTACAAAAGAAGGAAACGATTGGGAAGAAGGGTTTAGTTTCCGATGATTAAACCCAATTTCTCAGATCATGTGGACTACAATCAATTAGACTCGATATGCCATTCTATGGTATTGAGTTTGTTTCTGGTGACTAAACCCATCGAACAATACTCGAAAAACAAACGACTCAAACGCATAACTCCAATAAAATTTTCAATTTCGACACCATGATCTGATCAGTCGGCTGAATTTCTTCGGCATCGTAACGAGATTGAGCATATGTAGTTTTCACCGATGAATGCATCCATAACCGATCTCTGAAACTTGCCACCGTTTTTATTGAATAACTTTGTTTCATCGATGTTTGTGATTGGTTTTTTTATCGTGCTTGACTTTTCAAGCTTGAATGTGTAAAAAACTTTGGGGTGTGGGCCATTGCATTTTTTAATAAAACACTTGAGACAATCCAACTTTTGGGAAGTAATGAAATCTATGTTAGAAAGACGTAATGAAGATTTTTATTAAGTATTTAATGAAAAAAAAAAAGAATGAAATGCTTCATATATATGTGATAATGTGTAAATAGGAATATTAAGTCATGTATTAAGTACTATTAGATCTACGTATGAAATATAACTTAATAGACTTCAATTGGAAATGTGATTCACCATAAAAAGGGTAAGTAGATAAATATAATTTTGATGGAAGTTTACAAGTAAATAACTCGAGATAGGATAAGAATCGATAAGGTTCTTGGGTTATCGGCTTTGCCCCTGGCACCAAATCAATCAAGAACTCGATCTGCCAATCCGGTGGTAAACCCGAAAGGTCATCAGGAAACACATCAACGTAGTCACGCACTACCTCCACATCCTCGATACTAGGACACCCGACTCGGCGTGAGTCACATACGCCATAAATAACAGACCTCACTTCTGGACATATCTTCGTGCCTTCGCAAAGGACACTATCAACACACTCCAGGAACATCACTCACCTCATATAATCAAACGGGACCCACTCGATGTGTCCACCGTGATCTTCTTCTCATAACAATCTACATGGGCTTTGTTTTTATCTAACCAATCCATCCCAAATATGACATCAAACTCACGGTTAGTGATCGGCTTCAAATCAATAAGGAACACGATCCCGTTGATTTCAAGCTGACACTATGGGTATTGACTCCTCATTATTGCACATCCTCCATCGGTTACATCTATTATCAAATTCTCATGCAAATCAACCAACACAACATCTAATCTGGATGCAAACGGCACCGACACAAAAGAAATGGTGGTGCTATGATCAAATAACACACGAGCTTGAAAGGAGTTCAAGCTAAAAATACATGTAATCACGTTCGGCTGCTCACGAGCCTCATCAACGGTCAATTGGAAAGCTCTAGTCTTCATATTGCCGCCACTCTTCTCTCGATAGTCATCTCGGGCACCTCTGCGCCCCAGCTCTCTGTGTCTCTCTATGCGGCTCAGCCCTCAATCTCGGGCACTCTAGGCGGATATGACCGCTCTCTCCACATTGGAAATAAACTTGGCTCCTCTCCATGATGCCCCGTCTTCCCATACTTATAGCAGATTGACAGTGGCGCACGAGTCTCACATTCTCCCACATGCTTCCGTTTACACCGATCACACCATTTCTCCTCAGTTTTCCTTTGATCACCACGGGGCTGGGAACGGTGGCACTTGGTCTTTGGGAACTATCCCCTGTCTTACCTTCCCACTTTCTCTTGTGGCTTCCGCATTCTCTTTCACCTTTTCTTTCCTCCTCTTGTCTCTTCAACTCTTTTTCTCGGGCTTTCGCCGACTCCACCACTTGCTGAAAAGTAATAAATCTCGAAGTCTGCAGAAATTCTCGAATCCGGGTTTTTAAACCCCACAAATATCGGTCTATCCTTCGCTCCTTGATATTCACTTGATGTGCTGCAAATTTTGCATTCTCGTTGAACTCCATGGCGTATTGTTGCACAGTTTTTGTCCCATGCTGAAGTTTCATGAAATATTCCTCCAAACTCTTCATGGCAGTTTTAGAACAGTACTCCTCTATGAATTTAATTTTAAATTGCTCTCACGTCAACGTATGTGCTAAACTTTCTCCCACCTCAACACAATTGTTTCCCCACCAAAACTGTGCATCATTTCGTAGTAGATTAGTTGCAAACTCAACTTTATCTTTATTAGCGCATTTGTTGTACAAAATATTTGTCTGTATGAACTAGCCAATTTCTGGCGGCTATCAGAATGTCAGTCCCGAAAAAGTCAATGGGTTTACATTTGAGAAAAGACTCATATGTACAAGTGTAGCTTCCTCTGAAGCTTCCACTCCACTCGTCTTCGTAATAATCTCTCTTTGACCCTCCCCACGCTCAGGTGGAACCGGGGGTCGCTCAGGTATATCTCCAGCAGTAACCTCCATTTGAGGCCTCATGAGGGTGGGTAATATCTCTCTGACTGCCTTGGCTACCTCGACTGCAATCATCTCCTGTATATGAGCCTGGAGCTCAGGGGGGTCAATCTTCTTCAGGCTGGCGCTCCATACCCGAACTCTATGATCCCGCTTGTTCTCTCGACGAGTCACCTCGCTCTTCGTCTCCTCCAGTACTCATAACTCAACTGAAAAATAAATTAGCTCAATTTAGTATTACCCACCTCAATATTCAAATATGATTGCATAACCAACTCAAACTATTTAAGATAGCATATATACTCATTTACATATGCCACGAAGGATATCTAGTCAGGAACCATCTGGGACCTCTCTCTTCCATTGATTAAGTCTAGGACCCTATCTCAAGGTCTAGTTCACTTAAACCTCGACTCTGATACCAAATTCTAACGCCCAGTTTCTCACACTTAAATTACATCATAATATCAACAAAAAACAACCACATAATCATAGGTGTAATAAAAAAGTGAGCAATAGGTTATACAAGTAGTTTATCAAAACACGGGTAAAGTACTAGCTTATCTACAACATAAGTCAAATACATGTATCCCGAAACCGGGTCACAAAAGGACAGTCCAATATATATGTCAAAAGTAGGTCGAGGTCCGTTACCAGCTATCCCTCCATAGCTCGCTTCCCTTTATCTCCGCCACTAGTACCTACAACACATATATTAACAACTATGAGCTACACGAGCTCAGTGAGTAATCGTTGATTGGTTGGGATATAACTCCCAAGATCTCAAGAGAACATCCTCAAGAAATGGTTATGTAATCATCTCATTAACTCAGTACATGTACTCAGTTACACACTCTCAATCTCTTTAACTCATTCTCAGTAATACTCATACTCATGTGGCTACATCAGCCACTCAATGTGATCAGCCACACTAAAACTCTATTAACATCAAAAACTAAGAATTTTAGTTATCTCATAATCAATCAAATAACTCAGTAATATCTTATAAAAATTCACATTTACAGTAATGGATTACTCATCTGCAAGACAACTCAAAATATAAAACATTCAAGCAATTACTCACCTGGGGTCGGATCGGAACGTGAAATCCCCAAGCTTCTCGTATCAGTCTCTTGCCTAACCGATTTAGCTATGTCACAACACCCCTGATCAGATCTTATTCATCCATACACATCCCAATAAAAGTTTTATAGAAAAGGTCAAGCCAAAATAAAGATATTAAAGGCCTGTTAACAGTAGATAGCAACGTTATCTCTAAGGATAGCATCGCGACAACTATAGATAGTGTCTCTATCTATGTTGTATAGCTTTCCTTCGTGTCTGAATGACTTTAGCCATAAAAACTCAACAATTTCTACATCAAAGACTAAGGAAAACATACTACAAACCGGTATTAACATCATATAACACAAGAACTACTCAATTTCAAGAATAGATACACCTAGGGTTTAAAAAACCCCTAATTTCACCAAAAACCAACTCACCTTCTTGATTTATGGATTCAGAACACGTGATTGATGTTAGGTTCGAGTTTTCCTAGCTTCTTCCTTCAATTCTATGGTAAATTTTGTAGCATCTCCTCTCAATCACCATTGAAAAGGGGTTGGAAATGCTTTTTACTCGAACTAAACACGTACAACTCTAAAACCTCTGCTGACTCGCGACCATAGTGTCCTTATCTTAAATATAGTTTCGCTATCTCTTACATCTGAAAAGGCAATGTACTTTGAGATAGCGGTGCTATCTCATGGTGATAGTGGTGCTATCTCACCTCTACAGCTCTATTTCCACCGAATTATGGTATGACACTTTCCACAGTCCAAGTTCACTCATGACCAGTTCTAAATCATGACAAACACATAACTAGAGACTCCTACCGCTTCTTATGCTACAGCAGACTCAAAACACAAGGGCAATCACAAAAGATCACCATACTTCTCCTTTAAGAAACTCATAACTATACTTAGTTACAAAATACTAATAACTTACTCACACAAGTACCTTGGATAGGAAACGAGTCTCATAGCAGAGAATCTCCAATAAGCGTGTTTGCCTTATCATCAAGAAGATTATATGAAAATGATAGGAAACGAGTATGCTTGAGTCATGAAGAACTTCATAAGGTGCACACCTATATTTTAGTAAACTATATGGAACTTACCTCTTACATAATTGAGTTTGATGAAGTTGCCCCCAAAATATACCGGAATGAACGGGTTTCTGGTCTTAGAGATAAGTATGTTGCTACATGGTTTAAGCACAAAGTAAGTAAAAGTAGTTCAATTATAGTAATTAATATTGGTACATTATTAACCAACGCGATGCACGTATGTTCTTCAATGTAGGTAATGCTTCACTCGTCTGATGGAAGTGCTAAACACTTGAAGTTTTAGCAACGAAACTATCACTATATGCCCAGTCTTATGAAGGATACTTTGTAAATGGCTATAGGTTCCACACACAGAAATATGGTGAGGGACGCGTGACGAATAACTATGGAGTACGCACGCGGGGAGAGATGTATAATGTCGAAGAGTCAGACTTCTACGACTTATTAGACGAGATCCTAAAGATTAACTAGTATGGGATCGATCACTTGACTATTGTACTGTTCAGATGTACTTGGTTTTACCACAACAATTGTGTGGTAGTCAACCCAAATGGATTGGTTGATGTCATACACAACTCCCGACTCAAAACAAATGACCCTTTTTGCTTGGCATCGCATGTAGAACAAGTCTTTTACACACCGTACCCTGTAGTGACAACATAGACGAATAATAAGTTGGTGGTTGTCAAAACAAACCAAGAGGGGTATTTGAAGTCACTGAAGCCCAGATGGAAGTAAATGCAATATTACATATTGATGAGCGGTTTGAGTCACCCTGTACAGTAACCAGTACTGACATAATGTTCCTAGCCTCAGATGCAAATGCCTACGATCAAGTATCTAATGAGGAGAGTGAGGATTCTGAAGAGGAGGAACATGAAGAAGAATAATTTGAAGACGGAGATGATATGGAGGATAATGAAAATGAATTGCTTCATTCTGGAGAAGAAATTGAAGACAAGTGTGATGGGGACAAATTTTAGTTTTGACATCTCGTTGGTGTTTTAAACATTTTTTAGATTTTTAAATTCTCTATGATTTCTGATATGGTATTTCTAGATTATATTTTTTGTTTTCACATGGCTTATCAATCTTATACTATATATCTTACCATTCTTGTTATATTAAATGCAGCATGTCTAACGGTAGTCAGCATTCGAGGGGAATGCCTAATATCATCCCCAAGTCGAGTAGGGGTAGTCAGCACTCGAGGAGGATGCCTTCGTCTTCCCAACATAGGGGCACACATGACTCTCCTTGACCGAGGGATATGCCCCCACTTGATAGTACTTCAGCTCCGCAGTTTCATCCCTCAGCTTTACCTGATCATGTTGTAGTATGCTATCATACCTCAGTCACAGGATTTCCTACGAATATAGGGTCCGGATTTGCAGGATTTAATAGTCAGGGAGCCATTAAGCAGCAGACAAGCTTTTCGGACCCCTTGGCAGATATGGCTGGGGTGATACAGGAGGTTGGGATTATATATCCCCGACAACGCATGGGGGATTTTCAGTTGGGTGAGGATGTTCAAATAGAGGAGGAGGACCATGATATGATGCATATGCCGATGCCTCATGGTTTGGCTTCCCGGGGTATGTCTGGCGCTAATGGATCTACTGTAGCAAATTATCGTCCATCATCAATACCTTGAATTCTCCGACACGAAAATGCGTTAGTATTTTTATTATTTGAATTTATGATAATTGGTTTTATGATAATACTTATATAGCTATTTCAATATTGTAGGTTTGGGGACTTTAGCGTCCAGTCGGCGATCATCAATTTTTTTTGTAGTGCGTAGAAGACACTTGGATTTCACTTAGTGAAGTCTCGAAGAGCATTCGCAATAGAGTATTTGATCGTTTATGCGTAATATATTAAATTTTAGTTTGAATGAGCATGCTCATTCGTTTTTAGTTTGCATTTCTAACTTTACTTGTCATTTTTACAGACTCTATACCAGTGTCATCTCATGAGGAAGCCTCGATATATGAGGGTTTTGAAAATGTCCTCAAGAATCGCTACAGAGAGCGGTTGTGCGATTGTAGAAAAAAGCATTAAAACGGAAAAAGACAACGGTCGAGATGTTGGAGAGATCAACGATTCGTTTGGTATCTTACGGGAGTACCGTCCTCGGGATATTGCGGAACCTGTGTGGCAGCGAATGTGTGCCGTAAGCGATTTCATACATTATTAGTATAATTATTTTTTAATATTATTCCATGTTATATTATTATACATCTTTTTTTCATTTTGCAGCATTGAGACACAAAAGAATGGAAGACGAAGTCTGCCACCGTGAGAAGAATCATAGTACCTGATGCGTCAGGGATTATAGCCAGACACCGGTGGTAGCATCGGAAACGCCGAGCACCTTCGGATATTGGTAAGTAATCATGCTTTATCGTTTAGTACCCCTGATGCGTCATGGGTTATAGCCAAACACCGGTGGCAGCATCAGAAACGTCGAGTACCTTCAGAGATTGGTAAGTAATCATGCTTTATCGTTTACTAATATATTTTCTTTTAACACTAACTACAATTATACTTTTTTGTTTATGTATGAAGTAAAGCTGGGTCGTACGCCCACTTGGTTAGATGTATATGTGTATACCCACGCAACTGCCGAATCAAAGGACAAGTATTTTAAAGAAGGAGTGTGTGGCGATTTACAATTCTGCTCGAAGACGGCCCAGGAAGCATATGTAAGTTATCTTTATCCCTTTTATTGATTGTTTGTCTTGATTTTTTGCACACTGATGATGCTGTTGTTTTGGTAATTGTAGGATGTTTATCTCGATTGTGTAGCTGAGAAGTATAAGGTTGACCAGAGCGAGACTCTGGATGATGATCCTGATGTGTGCAAATATGTCCAACTTAAGAGGACCGGATCCGAGAGAAGGGGCCGCATATTTGAGATATGACAATTAGATCTCCACTATGTCGTGACCGTTTCACATTCTTCCGCGTTTGGATCCTCCTCCGATAATGCACAATCGTAGCAAGAGGAAAACTTATTCATTACATGCATTATGTTTAATATAGATAAAAAATAAAGTCTACTGCTATTATGAATAGTAAAGTTAAGTAGAGAGTTGTTATGGATGAGAAAGAAAAGTTTGTTGCTATTATGTATATTAAAGGTAAAGTAAAATTGCTATTATGGTTTCCAAAAAGCATGTTGCTCTTACGGATTGCAAGTATAAAGTATGTTTTTGTTATTTAAAATTGATTATATGTTGTTATTATAGATTAAATTGATAATATGTCGTTACAATTTTTAGATCTTAACGTTAAATGCACAAGTGGAAACTTTGCAAAAAAGTCAAGCTCAAATGGTATATAATTTCCAACGGAGACAGCAAGAAATGGAACAGCAAATGACACAACAATTCGAAGAAAGACAACACCAAATGACACAAAACATGTCACAACAGTTACAACGGTCGCAATAAAAGTTTAAAAAAGAAATAAGAAGAAATAATGTGATAAATGAATTAACGTGATCCGAGTTCTTAGTTGTATGTTTTTGAAAAAATTAGACGTACAATTTGACTTTTTTAGAATGTTAAACAAAATTTATTGTAATGTTTAGCTAGTTATGTTTTAATATTACCATTGTGTATGTATGGTGTCCGGTCCCGGTGATGACTCTCTTTTTGGGTGAGGACTCGCGATGACACCTTAAAAAATATAAAAAAATACAAATCATAAAATCGAGAATAGTACTATATCATTATAAAAAAATTGAAAAAAAAAATTGGATCATTGAAAAACGTAATAATCCAATTTTTCTGTTTTTATTTTGGATCATTAGTTCATTATAAAAAAAAATAATGATCCAAAAAGTTTTTTTTTGAATTTTTTTTTCTCCGATATTGTACTATGATCCATTTTATTATATATATATATATATATATATATATATATATATATATATATATATATATATATATATATATATATATATATATATATATATATATATTATTTTTCAATTTTTAAAGGTGTCTTCGCGAGTCCTCATTTTAAGAAGAGTATTCACCCGATCTTGATTCTATATGTGTGTGTGTGTGTGTCTATATATATATATATATATATATATATATATATATATATATATATATATATATATATATATATATATATATATATATATATATATATATATATATGTTGCAGAAATCGGCCTTGGCGGCCGATTAATTGTTTGACACTCTTCAACCGTTTACGAATAGGCCTAATCAGTCAGGTTGACGGTTTGCTGCAAAAATCGGTCAAATATCGATGTTGGCGGTCATTTTTTCATTTTATTTATTTTTTAATTGATTATTTAATTTTTAATTTTTAAATGACGACATAAATACTCTCTAATAACTCAAGAAAACTGAAAAATATCAATATTAAAGAATGACAAAAAAATCTGAAATTAAAAATAAAATTTTGGTATTTTTTTTAATAAAAAACGTATTACGTAGGAAATATAATGCATGGGGTATTGCGTAGCAATTTTGCGTGGGTATTGCGTGGGAATGTTCTTTGTGGTTATTGCGTAGTAATTTTGCGTGGGTAAAATTTCGTGAGTATTGAGTAGTAAAACTGCGTGGGTATTGTGTGGGGTAAGATTGCGTGAGTATTATGTAGGATATGCTGTGTGTGGGTATTGTAGGGAAAATTTCTTGGGTAATGCGTGAGTACAATTTACCCACGAGGGTTTTCCCACTGCCCTTTTTCCGTAGGCATTGCATGGATAAGGTTCTTTACCTACACAACACTCACACAATATTACGTGGATAATGGACTAAATTTCTAGTAGTAGTGAATGTTGTCTATCTAGTGGGCCACAAAATAATGTGATCCCTCTTATTGAATAAGAATTAATTGTAAAATAGAAAGTTAAATCAAAATTGAAAATTGCTGTAAATGAAATCTTCAAACGCAAGTCCTTGGTTTACCTACTCTAAAGTTCCTTACCAATGAATAACTGGGGGGTAAAAATACCCACCAATCCTACAACCATGTCACGTCGTTTTTCATAGCTAAAAATTTAATATTAATTTGGAATCCCTTCATCGACAACATGTCATCATTGTAAGGTAGTATATTGTGACAACAAACCGTCATCCCTAAAGCCTTCATCGTCAAAAGCCAGCTATAATGTTTTAAGGAAAGGAGGATGAAAAGAATGTCTGATCACTTCTACTATTTGCCACTGAATTCCTACTTTTAAAGCATATTAGCTATTCATCAACTATCACTTCGATCCGATATATTTCAATGCATTCGAACAGTTCAATGAGTCAATGTATCTTGAGAGGGAAGCGTATAAATTCCGAATAACATGTATACGAGTTTATTTTGAGTGTTTTTTTATCATAATATTTCGTTATTAATCGGTCACAAATGTCTTCAAGAATCTGGTATTAGATTTTGTGGTAGATCTATCGCCATGCTTTCTTTAATGGCGACACATTGTTTCCTTCACTAACATCTGCGAGTGAAAGTATATTGTAGTGTATTTACAATAAATTGTTTTACACTAAATCTAACATTGAGGGAAGCCAAGCACTTGAGTTTAAATGTGATTCTCCAAAAAAAGATATAAAACAATATTCTCGTGAAAAACTGAGTTCACAATGGTTGATGAAAAAGATGATCAAATTCACGAATTTTGGAATGGTGTCCATGATATGAACTTGAAAGAAATTGCCTTTCTTTATGCTTGTTACTTTCTAGATTTCCAAAGTGCCTCCTTTATGATGAGAAATTGCTAGGACTCTAAAATACAAGCGTTAGATTTTTGCTTTTGATGATATGTATATTTTTTACATGTCGAAGAGAAACGTCCTATTCCACAAAAAAGCATAAAATTTTTAGTGGGCTTAACATAGTCATTTAAAAAATTGGGATATCGAAAAAGAAAATTAGTTAAAGGACCCACTTTTGTGAAACCCAAACCATTTTTAACAATAACAACATGCCTAAGGTAAAAAAAAAAAAAAAAACAAGGAAATAAGTTTTTGCTTTGTTTGTGGGCGAATCAGGCATGTTCAAGGATTCTTTCAATGTCAACACCAACCTAAAGAGAATGCATTCGACTATATATGGATACAATTTGTAACAATAACTTGATATGACGAAATGTATTTTTAACTTATTATTTTACATTTATTTTGTGGGGGTATTTTAATGTAAAAAACCATCAGCATCACCGTATGAGTCTCACATTACCATAGAGAAGATTGAGATTCAAATCATATTCCATATTCCGTGGGTAAAAAATTCTGGTTTGGTTTTACGAATCTCATTTCTATTTTTTATGATTTTAATCCAATGTTTAGTTATTTTAACATATTTAGTTCGATTTTTATAATTCTTCTCCAATGTTTAGTTATTTTAACAAATTTGTTTCTACTTTTTTTTCGAATTTATGTATAAACTTTTTTTTTTGTAATTTTTCATTTTTCCATTTTTATATCTTTGTGTTTATGCATGTTTTGTTACAATTTTTATGTTTGTATAAATGGTTATACATTCTCTTTAGGTTGGTTTAATGCTTTAAATGGTTACTTTTCACGGTTCCTTGCAAGTTAGGAAACCTTTATGTCCCTCGTGCTATGCTAGATCTCGGTGGTTCCATCAATATCCTAGCAACTCGATTTTTAAAATATTAAATAGGAAAATTGAAAAGAGTGTCTAATCAACGTGTCTCAGTTGGTCGTAGGTACCGGTAAAAAGTGATATTTGATGTCGAAGGAACAAGAATCAAACAAGAACTTTGTGGAAGTGTTATGGAAATCTCAAACAAAAGGAGAGTTATATCCTTTGGATATACGACCCATAGTTAGTGCTCATTCGATATGCCTACTATCATGTGCTGCATATGTTATAACTTGGCTATGGCATCAAAGACTCTCACAATAAACTTGCTAAACTTTAATGTTATCAACAAACTTGTTATTGGTGATTTAATTTGCGACTTGCATGTTCTAAAGTATGATAATGATAGTTTAGTTTAGTTTGAACGGGGTAAACAAATTCAGAGATGACACATGAGGTTAACTGACACGAAAATCATTGAACCTTTGGAGCTTCCACAGATTGAATTATGTAAACCATCTTCAATTGAATATATATGTGGCAAGAAATACATTTGGTGACTGTTGATGACTTTTCAAGGTTCACTTGGGTATATTTTGCTAAAACAAAAATCAGATACTACCCAAAAGATCATGAAGTATGCTTAATGGAAGTTAAAGAAGCCAGGTAAGTAAATTCTAAGTGACAATGGCACCAATTTAAAAAAATGAAGTATTCTAGAAATTCTTAATGGTTAAGGGAATTAAACATAATTTTTCAGCTTCATACACACCTCAACTGTAGGGTGTGGTCGAAGAGGTAAATAGATCTCTTCGTAAAGCTCTGAGATCCATGTTGAACTTCATTAATCTATTACTGTACTTTTGGGTAGACGTAATTTCCACTGCTTGTTTACACAAAATAGATCAAATATAAATCAATGATTCAATATGCCATCTTATGAAATTCTAAATAACAAAACCCTTCTATTAAGTTCTTTCATGTGTTTGTTTAGAGGTTCTTTATGTTAAACTCTAAGGATAACTTGAACAAGTTTCATTCAGATAAAGATGATGTTTTTCTGGGCTATGTACAAAAATATGTGGCTTATCATGTGTTTAACAAAACAACTCAAAGGGTTAAATTAACTTTGAACATGAATCTTGATAATCTTTAGTTCAAACCTTTGAATGACAATTTACATGTTTTCCATTTTTTGTACCAAATCTACAGCAACTCAACCAATGCTAACATTTGATGATGATTTCAAATGATTGTTTAGTGAAACAGAAACTGCACACAACTCAGATTCTAATGCAAATGTTAATATAATATTTGAGGATTTGAAACTTGTTGATCAACCCAACAAACATTTTGAGTCAGTATTTGTGACAAAACCTGAAGGTTGAAATGATGCTCAAATTGAGGGGGAACTAGATACCTCTTATGTGAATAATGCTAAACTTGAGGGGTACCCCCCACACATATATTGTTCATGTTGAGGGGTTATATATGAAAGATCCTTTTAGTTTGAACCCAGAAATGCAAGAAACGAATGTTAACCTAGCAATGATAATCTAATGACAGTGAAAGTAAGCAACTACATTGGTTCGAATACCAATTATTGATATATAAAATATATGAATAAATTGATAAGTTGCGGAATATGAAGAGCATAATTTAAACAAGTCAATATTGTGATAAATGTAAGGACAAAAATAAATAAGTAAAAACTGTATGAACAAAGTGAGAGAAAAGTTGTTAATAATATACATCAGTTAATATCGTAGTAATAAGTTTACAAATTCACACAGATAGAACGGGTTACAAAGTTGACTATTTATTAGAGGGGATTGATCCCTTTATATAATATAAATATATACAGTGATATGTCCCCTAATACATAATTAGCTCTACCATTCTTGTTTTGTAACCTCTGATACATACAATAAGTATTTTTACAACAGATTACTTCTGATGGCTAGCTCTTTAGATGACATGGACTCCTCCGAACACTTTAGACACCACCAACACTTGAACATCAAAAAGACTTTTAGCACATGAAGACTTTCTATATTGCCCATGAACATTTCAAGTTCCAATTAGGTCTAGTAAATTAGAGAGATGAGAGAGAAAGCAACAAAGATGAGAGGAAAGAAGACGTTTAGAAGAGAGATGGGAGACATAGTAAAACAAAAAAAAAAAAAAACGTTCAAGGTTTTTTAGAAGAAAGATAACATATAAAGGACGTATTTTCCCTCATGTATGATGCACGTGACTTCATTTAACAGAACTAAGCCAAAGGTGTTCAACAAAAACGCCGACAAAAACCTTAATTAAGGGAAATGATATTTTCACTTGAAAAAATTGATTCATCCATGTGATGTACAACACAGTTGTAGCTATTGTATATGTCAATACAACATATATTTAATATGGATGAATCAATTTCTTAAGTGGAAACTTTAATATACGATAGTCTAACGTTAAAATTGAAGAAATTGAATTCTATTAAAAAAACAATAAAACGAGCGGGACCAAAAAAGTGATATTGTCTCCTTTCGGTTTAAAACTATAGATATACTAAAAGTTAAAAACTTTCGACTGAAGCTTCCAGAAGAGGTGATTAAGGGAGGATGGTAGAAGTTTCGATCCTTTATGTTGTGGGAGTTGGGACCACGAAAGACAAAAGTAATTCTACAATACCATCAACCTTATCAACATTTCTTAATGTACAAAGGACATTTGTGGTAATAATACGGAACTTGATTCGTTATGTATGTCATTCTTTAGGTTCTCCTTATTACATATAACATGACATGAGAGACAGTTTTAATTTTATATTACTTCTACAGTTCTACTGTATGTTGGCCTAAGACTGAGACCTATGATAACGATATATAGTTGTTAATCTTGAAACCATGCATCACTTGGTCATGAGTTGATGAGATTTGGTCTACTTATACGAAGATAAAATCCAAAAAAATGAGACATCGACACGATCTCGATCTTTCATCTATACTAAAGATATTAATGCCACTTACATCCATTTATTAAAAATAGACCTAAAAAGTCAAATTTTAGTCAATGTCCGTACCATGGAAAAACCAGTTGACGGTGAAACTTTATGCGAGGTTAGAAGAAAGAGATGCTAAAGTTGCTTTCAAAGGCTTAAAGATTCCAAAAACAAGAATCTGCGTCTTTTCATGCCTAATTACGTGATGCCTATGAATGCTTCAAGTGGTGTAGAAAGCATTGAGAACATTGTCGACTTGCCAATGACATGGCCGTCCAAGGATAAGATTCTTTTAAGAAATGCATTACAAATAAAAAATAAAAAAAAAAGTCTTTAGGTCCACCCTTGACACGCTCATAGGTTCTAATATTGACACCTGGCTTGATGATATGTACAAAATTAACCAGAAGGCAGAAATAGATTTCTAAATATGCAAGAAAGAATATGAATTTAACATTTTGGGCATTTATCAATACCAATTATTGTAAACGATTAACGGAGTAAATGCCTAAAATACGGATTCGGAAACAAAGAAACATCTTCTATCTTTTATAAATGAGATTGCATCAAGTATTAAAAGCAAGCTTTTAAACTATATATATTTCATAATTCTATGTTTCACGAACTACGTACATTTTCGACATAATCTTGCTACATACACTTCCTTTAATCCCATAAAGAAAAGAGAAATAGTCCTTCAAACAAGATTAATCCACCTATATCAGACTCCTAAATAAAATATCAAAGAATCCAATTAAGGAAAATAAACAAAACTCTAGTCCAACATTTAAAAAACTTCATAATTAATACAATAACAAAGAGCTTTCGTCACCATAGATCGATAAGACACTAGAATGTTATAGAACATAGCTAAAATCGGAGAGGGGTATTGATGCCGTTGAAGAATAAATGTCGACATTGAAAATGGAAATGCTATCATCAACAATAAAGAATAATACCGTAGGATATAACGTTATTTAGGGTTGTAAAATGGGGGAATTTTTGATTTTTTTTTTCTTCTGGTATTGGGGATTTGACTGAATTTGGTGATCAATTTTGTTGCGGGTTATAGCAGCGATGTATGTTCTCCTTCTGATCTATGAAGTTTTTCTTTTAACACTCATTTTATCTATATATCTTATAAAAGAATTATATTTTCAATTATTACATTCATTTAAAATTTTCTATGTCTTTTTATATTTTCAATGACATTTCAAATTTATTTTTATAATAGTTAGTAATTGCTTTATCATAATCATATTTTACAATAACCTAGAGTATTTGTATATTTAATAAAGAGTATCATAAAGTTTTGTTTTTGTTTTTCTAATTTCTTTTAATATTTCTAATGACTTTTCAAATTTATTTTTATAATGGTTACTAATTGCTGTATCATAATCATATTTTACAATAACATGGAGTATTTGTCAGTGGCGAGTCTAGGATGGAAACCTATGTGGTTCACTATTTAACTGAAATCGGTAGAAATGAAAATAGTCAAAAGATAGTTGTTGCAGGTCGGGTCGTATAAGCAAAAATAGATTTAAAGTTCTTAAAATTGTACCCGACGATGTTTAATAACTTGAAATATTTTTACAACTGTATTATTGAAGTCATTGTTTCAGGTCATAATGGCTGGGTTAATATTATCTACAGATAATTACGAAAAAACACTATATTTTGTTAAATTCGGTTTAACTATCAATTTTTAAGATTTTGGAAAAAATATCATTTTTTGGAAAAAAATTTCATCGATCGACACCATTGTTATTGTTACCGATTATTTCAGGTTATAGTGGTCAGATTAAAATATTTTTCCCAAAAATTGATGGTTTTGTTAAAACCAATGAAAAAATGATAGTTAAAACAGAAAAATTAATAAAATATAATATTTTTTTCGTAATTTGCACAAATCCTTTTGCCAAACAAATTAAGGTAGGTCTCCCACAAAATTTAAGGTAGGTCACAAATAATTTTCATATATAACTCGTTACAGTTTTTATTTATTTTAGGTGGGTCAAGTGACCCACCTTCACATACTATAAACTCGCCCATGGTATTTGTATATTTAATAAAGAGTATCATAAAGTTTTGTTTTTGTTTTTCTAAAAAAAAATATAATTAATACTTTAATTTGATCGACTTGAATATTTTTACAAAAAAATTAGTAAATCATATATAATTAATACTTAAATTTGATCAAATTCAATAGTTTTTACAAAATACTTAGGAAAGCTTACGTTATAATTATCTTCTAAGAAATAATGTTTGCTAATATGTAATTGTATATTACCATTACGTATATATATTATCATTATTAATAGATGCATTTTGCTTCACGATATTTATTTAAAACTATTATGACTTTTCAAATTGCTTCACATGATTCATGGTATATAATTTTAAATAAACATTAGTTTTTAATTGTTTAAAGTTTACGATGAAATATGATTTTAACTTTATTGTATATGTAATTTTTAAAACTAAATATACGTAAAAACACGTTTTTAGTATGCTTATTAAATAAATACAAATATTATCATTAGTTTGTAATCTTAAATATTATGACTAAGTTAGATATTATAATGATAATATCATACTAATTTAGGTGGTTTATTTTAGTAAACATTAATATTTAGTTGTTTAATTGTTGACAATAAAAATATGTTTTTAATTTTATTGTATATGTAATGTGTAAAATTCATTGAACCGGTACATGATGGTCTAAAGCTTTATCATAAGTTAACATTAGCAGCCTCTGGGTTTGGGTCACAACTGTTTTCTTAGATGTCTACCAATCATAATATAGTTTCATCAATATGTATATTATTATTTTATATTTAAACTAATTAGTGTTTTCTAAAACTTTAGTATATAGTCATTCTTTAAATAATAATTCATGAATGTTTTGTTATACGAAACATTTTTTTGTCTCTTTAGTTAAATTTAATGCAAAAAATTTGTATTTTAAAATTATAATTTTTTTGTATCAACCTTCAAAAACCAATTTAGTTGAAGTTGAAAAAATATATGATATTTTTTATTTTTCATTGTTTTAAGTACCGTAAATATCAATTAAATATCTTAAGTTAAAAATACCATTTGATTTGTATAATATTAGTTTGAAGTTCGAGAGTTTTGACATTAAAATAAATATTCATGACTGGAATGAATTTATTTTCATTAAATATGTGGTTTAATATAACCACGTGAAAAGACTTCATTTCAACTAGGGACTTCACTATTGTGATGACATATACTAAGATAAATAAATTTGATATATTAAAATATGAATGAGTTATTCAAATGCAGTTGTGTACGATATGGAAATCAGTCAATCTTAAAAATAAAAATGATATACTGGGTTTGGAGATGGTATTCGCTAATGATATAGTATATTTGTATTTATATTAATATTTTCTTTGTAGTTTTTGTTTATAGATATATATTTATGATGAAAAATAAATTAGATATTTATTTTGAAAATAATAATTTGAAAATTATTTCGTTAATTGGATTATATTAGTATAACTGCTTTAAAATTATCTATATTTAACTTTCTAATAAATGTATTTTTGTTTATCTTATGGTTAAAGATAATATCAATAATTTACATCAATATTTTGTTTTAGTATAAAAATAATTATTTCATAGTTAATGATAATACGTTAATTATTTTTGACAATATATATCAATTAATAATTTTTACTACAAAATGTTTTCATGCGCAACGTACGGACATTCGCCTAATATATTATAAAAGAAGCATTTTTACTCTAACCAGATTCATTTAAAACCTCCAACTTTTCAACTTTATTTTCAATTAATTTATTAAATCTTTTGTTATTCTAATTTCAATAATATTGTTCATTTGAATAAATCATTATATGTTTATTATTCTAAAATACTTACTTTAATTAATGACTTTTATTGTCATACATAAGTACACTCTTTTTATTAAATAAATTTACATATATGTTTATATTATTAGAAAATTTAAAAATATCATATTAAACATATAATTTATCATGTTAATTAAATATTATCTAGAATCGAGATAAATATTTTTTGCTAATCAAACAACTCGATTTTAGAGGCTATATTTTTTACTTATTTATTCAAAGACATGTTAAATTATGTTATTTTTTCTTACAAGTTAAAAGAGTAAAATGAAAAATTATAAATGGCATAGTTATATACACAAATAGATTCGGAAAATTAAAATTGTATTCAAATATTTATAACTTTTAAATCATTACAATTATTACGTAGTTATTTTATTTGAATATCCTATAATTTTTCAAATGTTTTAGTATCAATAACTTTTAATACTAAATAGTAGTTTTTAAATGCCTTTTTTGAACTTTTTCTAATTATAATAAGTGGTTGTTAACAAACAATAACAATCGTTGATATTTTAAGTAAGTATCATGATCAAAATTAAAATATTGTCAAAGAAGTACATTTTAAATTAATTAATTATAACAATAGTTCAAAGTAACATTATATCAAGAGTTATGCTTAATTTAATTAATATACAAGGTGCGGATAAAGCTCACTGAGTAATATTAATCAAAATAGTTACAATTTTATATATCAATTCAGTGTTAGGATTATTATCGCATAGTTAATGTCAATAACATAATCATTTTCAACAACGTATTTATTAACAACTTAACTACAAAATTTTCACTTGCGCAACGCGCGATCATTCGCCTGGTTATAGCTTAATTGCCGTTTGAAATTCTTTCTATTACGTTGATGATACTTATAAGTTACGTTATGCACCTAGGTGCCATGAAGTTTTAATTTAGTAATAGAATTCTTTCATTGATTAAAACTATCACCTTTTTAAATATATTTTAAAATAATTGATTGCCGGTTTGAAAGGGTTTACCATAATGTTTTACAACCCAGGTCGACCTGACCAGTTGAACTGGTTAGACCATGACTTAGGGTAGATAATGGGTCAACACATAGCGGTTTTTTTGGCAACTTTTGACTTGAATCGAATCAACCGGGTTTTCCCAAAAACTGGTTGAATCGGTCACTTCAACCTGCTAGAAACTCAGTTGAACCATTAAATTGGACTTGAATAATTTGGTTTCTGGGCTTGGACTTCAATAATTGGGGCTTATAGACTTGGACTTCTGAATAATTTCGTACATAGTAGTTTATGAATGATTTTGATGTATTTGGATGTAAAACTTGTAGTTATATGTTTTTTTAATATTTGAACTTGTAATTATCAAATTTTGAGTTTTATATATTCATATGTATACAAAAATATGTAAACTATATAAAAAATCTGAAGACAGGGTTGAGCCGTGATCCTGTCTCCAGACCGAATAAAAAAAACCATATTTTAAAATGTTGGTTTACCATCAAACTTATAATTGTTTACAACAAATTTCATCAAATATATTGCATGTTATCAATTCTGAGAAAAACCTAAAGAAAAGAAAAAGTAAATAGTAGGTTACATAGTGTGGGCTCAGCAATATATATTGGGCTTGGTTTCAAAGTCATGCTTGAAAATTATGAAGTAAACATGGTAACAAGTATACAGTAACTTTTATACCTTGTACAAATTTGTATAAAGTATTATCGATATTATAACACTTCAATTTTTAAAATGCAATACATAATAAAACCAATTTTTAATTTCTTTCGGAATCAAATTATAATTCTTAATAATTTTTTAACTATAACAATAAAAGTAAAATAAAATCCCCAAATGAAAAGCTTTTGTGTCTTACGGTTTGCAAAACTTCTTTGCCGATTTCACGTTTACGCTTTGTCGTTGTTGTTTTCACTAACATTTGTTATACAAATATTGAGTTTTGCACATTGAAACTTTTATTTTGAAAAGCCTATGACCTGGCAAGTTTTTTTGTTTCATGTAGATTGACGTCACTAGACAAAATAATAAACAACATATCTAATTTTATCTGGTGTAATTCCCTTTCATGTCTTTCCGCAATTCGTCTCACAAATTAGGGCTACAACATTTATGTTCAAGAGAACAAAATCATGAAACCAATTTCTCTCATCTCGGCACAAAAAGTATCTTTGCGGCTAAAAGAATCTGAGTGTAAACGACCAACATTCAAGGCTTTATAATATGTTACTACACTCGTCCCCTATACATGTGATATTATATATAGAAATAGATCATATAATTAAAAGTACTCAACAACTATCAGCATAAATCTATTCTAGTAATAACATCAACAAATATAAAACAAAAGTAATAGGTTTTTATGCTAACAACTACATTTTTCGCTCCAAATTCACATCGTAGGCATTAAGTCCTAACGGAAGCATGTTACACTACTCATGCCTTTACATTCAACCGACAAGTTCTCCAATGATAATCATCCTAGAAAAACATGTTATGTGTTTAGGGTTTTTAGTTCAACTAATTATATGTCCTGCTCAGCCATGTTTAATGCCAAATATTTTATCTTTCTAACATACTTCATTGTATTAATACCTCCCTCAATGAGAAAATTATAACACTCGCTAGTTAAAAAATATATTTATTCATTTAGCTAACTATGATAAAACAATTACGAAAAAAGATCTTGACATTTGCCCTTTTAAAAATAAAAGTCCAATATCTTATATTAAATAGTTATAACAAATATATATTCGAAAACAACAAATAGTTTTTATAATTTTAGTATTAAATAAAATACTTGAGGGTTCATTATGAGTTTACCTGAAAATATAATCTATTTTTGACACCATACATAATCGATGATGACTAGAGAGATAAGGAGTCAATTTGCAAATTGTGAAAATGGCATAGTTATTTATAGACGATGTCTTCGCATCCATTGAGCATCATTATTGTGATTCATACTTATCCATCCACATGTTACTTCGCGTATTTGGGCACGTCGCGATTTGCTTTCAGAATGTTCATTTTCAGCTCCTTTTGCTGCAAAGCTGCAAAAATGTCATAAGTCCAGAAACAGATTATTCAAGTCATTAAGTACCATTTGTCC
Source organism: Cichorium intybus (assembly GCA_023525715.1). Classification (NCBI taxonomy): domain Eukaryota; kingdom Viridiplantae; phylum Streptophyta; class Magnoliopsida; order Asterales; family Asteraceae; genus Cichorium; species Cichorium intybus. The sequence continues at coordinate 35,447,349 of CM042016.1, read as the reverse complement.
TAATTTCCAGCCTAAATGCAGCTTACAATACCCTGTCATGAAATATGTATATAAAACGGGTGATATAATCCATAAATATATAAAAGGATCATAAATTGGTATTTTCCAAATACCCAAGCCATAAATTGGTATTACGACCTTTGTGGCATCATATGTGTTAATGTTATGAGATGTTTGATTTATATATATATATATATATATATATATATATATATATATATATATATATATATATATATATATATATATATATATATATATATATATATATATATATATATATATATATTTGAACTAGCTGTTAGTGACTAGGGTTAGGCTAATTCCCATTAGGATTTAGGTTAGCCCATTAGGGTTTAGGGTAGGCCAAAAGTTCACTTTGTATCCTTATTTATATGAGGTTAGCTCATTAAACCCTCGTTATTATTATCAAAAACATTATTGCATATTATAACATAGTATCAGAGCTCTCTAAGTTAAAATCATACTGTTGACCACAACCCCCCGACGCCGACCTCCGCCTTCGGCGACCTTCTAGTCGGAGGTGCCTTCAATATATTTTTTCTCTCTCCTCTTTTTTACATAAATAATAATACAGCCGCCGGCATCAAACCAAAGCTCCGTTATCGGTTTATTCTACTACATTTTTTGCTTCTGTCCCTCTCCTCGGATCATCTCTTCTTCTTTGGACATTCTTTGACGGTCAGCCTCTTATTTGCAGTCGTCTCTCTCTCCCTCTATCAACACTGCAGTCGTAGATCTCGCCGAAATTGGCTTCGTCCGCCGCAGCTCGAACCCTCTCTCTCTTTGTTCGCTGTCTTTCTCCAGAGTCCTCTGTCGTTGGCTTCATGATCACTCTCGCGACTCTCTCTTCTTCTTCTTCTTCGGAACCGCATCTGGTCGTCGTTCCTCCTCTTTTCTTCTCAGACGAGCATCCATTGTTAGTTGTCATCAGCAGAGCTTGGCCACCTTCGTTGCCGCTGTTTTCCAATTATGTTTTTTTTATGTTTTGTTTATTTTCCCAGTTTAATCGTCTCCTCCCAATTAAACTGTAGGGGATGTTAGTGATTAGGGTTAAACTAATTCCTATTAGGGTTTAGGTTAGCCCATTAGGGTTTAGGTTAGGCCAAGAGCCCACTTTGTATCCCTATTTATATGAGGTTAAACCCTCGTTATTATTATCAAAAACATTATTCCATATTATAACACTAGCAACAAAGCCACCTCATAGTAATCGTCTTCTAAGAGGTTTTGGGTTCGAGGGTTGAATGAATGAGGAACAGAGCCTCTTCAAAGTGATTATATATAGAGTACGGTTGTTTGACCGTATTCTATTAGTTTTGACAATTTTCCTCCTAACAGCTTGTTCATTATATGAAAATTGCAATATTTGTTTCAATTGTTTTAAAATTGTCTAAAATATCCTTCATAAAGAATTAAAGATAGTTAAATAAAAATCTCGTGGACCCAAAATCACATATTAAGGTTTACGTTTCACTTTCGTATGATAGCTTACATGGATTGAACATATAGAAGTCGATGATAAAGTGGTTCATGATATATATATATCAGTTGTTTGTGAACTATGGTCTCAACACTGGATAGAAAATATGAACGCCTTGTAAGGTTGTGGTTAACAATATTCCTGCAGGAGACATTAGAGGTGATTCCCATATTTTTTTAATTAATTTCGATGTAAATTGTTTTAGATCTTTTCTTTTCATATGAATCATTGCATCGTTTATAATAATACACTTGTTATCTTGTATTGAACTTGTGCTTCTATTTGCTCAGCAATTAGTATTTTTGCTAGGTAGTTGCTATTTCTGGCATCTAGAAGTCAGAGAACCCCATTTCACTGTATCTTCATTGGTAGAAGCTATATTGAATTGGTAGCTAGATTGATGAACATTGTCCCATTTCATTAATAAAATGCAAATTGAATGTAAACACTTAGGTAGCATTTGGAATGCAGTAATTAATCAAAGAATGAAAGGAATGTAGTATTACGTCGGAATGAAAAAGATCAAGTTTGGTTGCTCGAATGAATGGAATGAAGCATTCCTCATGGAATTTGATTCATTCTCTTTGGCTGAATTTCATTCTATATGAGAAGGGTGTGTTTTTTTCATTCCCTCATGGAATGAAATGATATATAATACAATTATATTAAAATTTTCTTATAATATTCAATAAATCTTAACTTTTTTAAAAAAAATTCAAAACTTCATTTAAATAATTTTTTATTGTTAAAACTTAAATAATTTTTTATCAATATTTATATTTTAAAATTTTATCGTATATTGTTCTTTCGATTTTGTAATTTTTTAAAATTATATATAATTTCTTTTCTATTATTTGCAGAAGGTATAATATGTATTTTGAATGAAATGAAATATGTTTATAAAAATATATCTTTATCTAACAAAATTTTATTTTTATAAAATAACATTATTTTCTATATTTATCAAGTTTACTTTATTTAGTTTTTTCATCTTAATTAAAAACAGTATTTTTGAATAACTTATTTCATTCATTCGAACCAACCAAACATGACAATGAAATATAGTGATTCATTCCATTACCTTGCTCATTCCATTACACCAACCATTCCATTCGTTCATAATTCCATTACGTCGTACCAAACAGACCCTTAGTTATAGAATTTATCACATTCCATTAGTGATGTATAAGTGCTTGTTTTTTTGTTCATCAACATAGATCGTTTTGATATGAGTTTCCTAATTATAAATCCATACGATGTAATAAGGTGAAAAAAGAAACATTCATGTGGAAGTGGTCCCTATGATCATGGTTCAAGCACGTCTTCAACCTCGTGAAGTTAATTTTTGAAATTTTGAAAACATTTATATTTTAATATTGAAAATATTGTTGATAAACAACTTAAACTTTTATTTAAAATAATAATATTATTCGGTCCATTTTTTATCTTAATGTATTTTTTTATATTATATTCCAATAAAACAAAAAAAAAAATCAAAGCTAATTTCTGAATATGAAATTTTTTTTTGTAATAAAATGTGTCGAAAATTGATTTTTTTGGCAAGTATATAGTGGCATCAAAATAGTGTCATTAAAACCAAAAAATCTTTTAGCGGCATAACAAAAAAAATGTCACTAAAAACCAAAAAAGCTACGTCACAATCAAAAAATGTAACTAAAAACTTTAGTGACACGGCTTTTGGTGTCATTTGTTTGTGTTCACTGTTGTCAAGTGGGCTTTTAGTGACACTTTTTTTGTTTTCCTGTGGTAGTTTTTCTATGTCACTAAATGTCATTTTATTTGTAATGTTTGAATGGTTAAAAACTTGAAATTGAATAATTAGAAGTCGATGTCTTACGTAGTAGTTTCGTTAGACTTATATTTTGATATTGTGTTGTATGCACTTAGTATTTCAAACATTAAAACCTGGTTTGGCAAAACTGATTTTTGGGAGCTAAATTCCGTAACAACTTTTCAATATTTTGGAGAACGTTTTCTAAAGAATTTACTCTTTATTTTGACCCAACGGTGCATGTTATGACTCTACAATTAAGCCTATGGTGGTCTCCCATGACTCAAGTCTGGTGGTGTAAGTTTGGTCCAACTATTATGAATATAGGTTAATTTGGGCTGCATTTTGATCCATGGTAGTTTTAGTCTAAGCCAGATTGCCAGAAGATTAAGGTTGTGTGGCCTTCGACCCTTATATATATTTATGCTCGTTTTCTATGTATATATACTCCTCGTCGTGTAAATTAAATCCTAATGTTCAGAAACTAATAATAATCTATAGTCTGTTTGAGGAAATAACATGATTGTCCGATCATTTGAACTGCATTAACTCTTTTACTCATTAGTTTGTTCTTCACACCTTTATATTTTGTTTTTTGCAACAAGAAATTTGGGCAATATTAATAGGGCTGACATTAGTAATAGTGGTGACACGTAGCTAGGTATGCTCGATTTCGTCGCTATTGCCCACACCGTGCCTTTTGGTGTACCAACGATTCCTCTCAGAAAAGAAATTAGCATATCTCCCCCCTCCTCCTCCAATCTTTTTTGAGTCGCCTCTATCAAAACAAAAAGGTGTTCTCGCTATTTCCTATGTCATTCATAATTGTGTCACCCCTATTGCTTTTAGAACAAAATACTTCCCTTTCCCATTCTCTTTTCTGCGATTTCAAGCCATAAACCACACTTTTATATCCCTATGTCGGACTAACTCCACCGTTGTGCTTCTTCGTTCTGCTCCCAACGACAAGGCGTCGAACACTACCACCAGTAGGTCTTCACCATTCGGTATCTGGATAACAGTGGGAACCACCATGCCATTCCATTTTTCTAAAAAAAAGGTACATCATATCCAACGCCTTCCATTCTGTTATTAATTTTTAGAACTTTTGTATAATTGTGTTGAGATTATTACAAACTATGCAAATGTCCACGCGTTGCGTAGAATGCAGTAATGTGATTAAAATATCGACATCTATGTTACTAATAACTATGTCATATTCATTAAATTTAAATAATTATAATTTTTATATTAAATTGTTATAAAATATTGTAATTATTTTAAATATAGGATCAAATATAAATACATATAAATATCATAAATAACCTCTATTTATAGGTTGTATGTGAAAGAAAAAAATATATTTATGTTTTTATTGTTGATTATTATGATATTTAATCAATTTATATATGCATCATTTACGATCATATCATCTTAGTTGTGACTATTGAATGTTGCATGTGAATAAAACTTAATATAATTTTTAACTAATATTATTATTAATTATTGTTATAGTCATTTAATTTTAATAGAACTAATTTAGACATTTTTTTAATTCAATCATGATTATTTTTTTTAAATATCAATCATTTTTTCTAGGCAAACATAATATATTTTTATGATAAATTGACCACTAGTTAATAATAGACTTTCAATATTGAAGTATAAGGGACCTAATGAGTGGTACTATATAATAGAAAGATTTAGGCGGGAGAGAGTAGTTAGCATGTGCTGAACATGCTAAACTTGCCACGTCAGCATTCAGCAAGTTTAACACATGCTGATCAAAAATGGTGATAGCAGTCAGCGCATGCTGAACTTCATGCTAAACTATTTTATTAAATCTATTTTTTAAATTATTTATATTATTAAAACCAAATATAAAATAAAAAGCACCATGTCATTAAAATTAAAATGCATTACATTAAAATTAAAAACATAAATTAAAAACATAAATTAAAAACATAAATTAAAACTTAAATTAAAATCATAAATTAAAAACATAAATTAAAAACATAAATTAAAACTTAAAACAAACAAATTTAAACTACAAACTACTCATTGAAGTGATATCCCAATTGCCTCGCTGCATCCTTCTTCATTTCCATCGCGATTTGGTACTCGAACCCCGTCTTCCCCGATATGTCTTCTTGTAGGATTTTCCGTAGCTGCATAGTCTCTTTGATCTTCAAGTTAGATTGTTTGATCAATTGAGCTTCCTTGAACGCCTCAACATTGTCGGACAAAGCCATTATATCTTCATGCACATTACTATTTGTGCTAGTGCTGGTGGCTTAGCTTTTGCCTCTTGTCTTTCGCTTTGCTTCATCACGTCCCATGGGACATGGCGGATCATTATTGATGTTGAAGCCAACACTTGGATCCAAGGAAAGGGATTGTGTGGATTCAGAAACTTTGTGCCTCTTTGATAAGTGGACAACAAATTGGTCAAAGGACTCTAGCTCTCTCCACTTCTCGTAGTGTTTGACCGCATGCCAAAAGACCTCTTGGTTAAATTGAGTACCATATTAGGCATGGTACAAGAGCCTCGCTTGAGCCATAACATCGTCACCATTGGCTCCACTTTGTCTTTGCCTCTCAACTTCGGCATGGCACCCTTGGAATTTCATTGCACTTTTGTTGCAAGTGCGCCACTTTGAATAAAGTGAATTGGGATTGCGGTAGCTGGAACCCATTCGTCTACACCAACTATTCTACACCTTCACTTTGAAGGTGTTTGTAGTTTGGTTGATCCTCTCTCAGCTTCTTGCGAACAATCCACCCATGCTTCGCCCAAAGCTCGGACCTCATCATCATGCCAACTGATTCTAGGGGCTTTGCCTTTGTTAGTTGGCCCAGACTCTTCTTCTTCTTCAGCTTGTTCGGGTTCTTCTTCTTCATCATCTGAGTTGTCTTGTTCTAGCCGACATGGTGCATTTCTTAAAAATTGGGAGTCGGGAGTGAATTCGGATAGTGATTCTAGTGGTGGAGACATTGGTTGTGAAAACATTTGTGGTGGTGTTGGTTGTGTTGGAGATGGTTGTGGTGAAGATGCTTGTTGTAACCAATTGTTGACGTATTGGTGTTGCATACCCCAATTCGGTACATATTGACCATATGTCATCGAAGGGTCAACCGGTTGAGGTACATAACAACTGGCCGGAGGGGTTGCAATCGAAGTAGTGGCGGATTTCTTTTTGCTAGCTTTGGATGTTTTGGATGATTTGGTATTTTTCTTTTGGCTTGAAGACATGTTGAATGAAGTTTGAGAGTGATTTTGGAAGAAGAGAGGGGATGATTGTGTGAATAAAAGAGTAGAATGGTTGTGTTTATATAAGGGAAGATGTAACGGCTAGTTTTTTTAAAAAAACGGCTAGTTTTTTTATAAAAAATTTTGAATTTTATAAAGGTTTTTGTAAAGGTTTTAAAAGAAATTGGTTTGGAAAATGGAAACTAGCCGTTGGAATAGCCGTTGAGTCGTTTGGCGAGCTCGTTAAAATGTTGGCAAGGGAGTGGTTTGGCAAAGGCGAGGGCGAGGGTGGCGGTGTGGTTTGGCGAGTTCGGCGAGTTGTTTGGCGAGGGCGAGGGCGAGGCTACACCGCCCAGCCTTAAGGTTATATAAATGTGAGACGCAATCTAATACAAATAAAAAACTTCAAATTAATGTGGTGAATCTAAAAAGGTCAACACCGTTATCATTTTTTTACTACGACATACTTAAAACATCTAATCTAATCAGTTTTTAGTAATATTCATATTTACTTTTAAGTTTAATACTTTTGGAAGCCAAAACGAACGAGTATAATGTTGTAACACTCTGAGAGAACATGTTTCGACGATAAAATGATAACTAATTAATAACAGACTCTAAATTTTATATTATGATCAAGATTGATGGATAATGGAATCAAATGAGTGGTATCGTATAAGGAAAAAATGAAAGGTTAAATAGACGTGCGAAGCAATGTGATACAAAGAAAAAAATCAAAATAATGTGGTAAAAGATAAATTATTAATGTTGATAGCATTGTTTTAAATAGTCTTTTTATATGAGATAGTTAAAACGTGTACAAATGAAAACTTTTATGTATATACATTGTCTTGAGTCGAAAAATGTTTATATTGATTTCGCTTTTTACATACGACATATAAACTTCCAACCTAATTGGTTTTTTATAGTTTTGAGTTTTTTCATTTTCATTTTTGAGTTTCAATACTTCTAGAAGTTGAAACTAAATAGTAGAATACTTTAAAATATTACGATAAAAACTTGTTTTATGATAAAAGTACCACTGATTAATAGTAGACTTGAATGTCATGATCAAACTTGATGGATAGTTGAAGCAAATAAATTGTATTATATAAGAGAAATAGGAAATGTCATATATATGTGTGAATCAATGTGGGATAAAGAGAAAAAATTCAAATTAATATGGTAAAAGATAAATCATTTATCTTTAACCACATTGATTTGAATGGTCTCGTTTATAAGAGATAAATATATAAATAGATATAGATTTGTGAAATGCAAGGTTGTAAAAGTCGTCAGGCGGTAGGTGGGCGGTCGACTGGGGCCTAGGACTAGTCGGTCTAGGCGAGGACTAGTCGGCGCCTAGGTGGGGAGTATTAATTGTAATTAAATTTATTTTTTTAAAATTATATATATATATATACACACACACACACACACACTAACACTTCCGTATCACCAAAAAGCTCCTAAATTTAGCAAAGTAATGAGTATACATGGACACTATGGCTTAATATAAGTTATTAAAATCTTTTTTTATAGATAGAAGTTAAAAACAACCTGAGTATCATCATCATCAACTGGAGCTCGAAGAACAGGTGTAGAATTGTAATCCAATGGCTGTAGCAACATTAAAGTTTATTTATGCAATGTACTTTCATTTATTTGTGTTTCATAGCATCCTACTTTCATATCTTTCTATTACTTCATTCGTATTTAGGTATTGCACTTTGAAAATTTATCCAATAATAGCATTGTGTTTTAAACTTTTTTTTGCTTATTAGGACAATATGTTTTTAAAAAATCTAACCAGATTAATAGTTTGAGATGATTTACCATCTGGGGCAAGCCACGAGCAGAAGAAGCAATATCTAGAGAACCTTCCATTCCAGGTATAGTCTAATATAAAATTTATAAAAAAAAAGATGCTTTAACTCGAACCTGCAAATCATAATCGACCAAGGACTTGAACTCGAACCTGCATTCAATCGAAATAGTGCATAACAATTGGAACATGCAATTAAACCTGCAAATCAAATCGACCAAAGACTTGAACTCGAACCTGCAAATCATATCGACCAAAGGAATGAGAAATTAGACCAAAGACTGTTCGAACCTACAAATCAAATAAACCAAAGACTTGAACTCGAACCTGCAAATCAAATCTACCAAAGACTTGAACTCGAACCTGCAAACCTGTTTGAAGCAAAGGAATGAGAAATTAAACCTGCAAATCAAATCGACCAGTTTGAACCGGAAGCTTCAAATCGACCAGTTAGAACCGGAAGCTTCAATCGCCATTAAACCGTGGAAATCAGACAGAAATCAGTGGACCATTACCGGAGCTTTAACGATAGAGGCGGAGGATTACCGGAGACGGAGGACCATAGAGGTGGAGGCGGGATTAGGTCGATTAGGTCACTTTTCGTAATAGCATTTGAGACGAAGCTGAAATGGAAGCCGGAGGCGGAGACGTTAAACGAAATTGGTTCGGGAGACGTTAAATTGGATAAGTGTACTATCTTCCTCTCAATCACGAAACCGGTTTCAAGCCAGAGGCTGAAATAGAAGCCGGAGGCAGAGGCGAAATAAAAAACGATGACCTGCAACATCAAAATTACCAGACAAGTGTACCATCTTCCTCTCACTCGCGATGACCTGCAACATCAAAAACGAAATTGAGTTTTGATGGGAGGAATATTGGAAACCGGAGGCGGGATTAGGTCGATTAGGTCAAAAAATTGAGGGGTAAACTCAAAAAATAGGGGCAATTTTGAAAAATTTCACAAGCGTATTTGACCGATTTTGACCGCATTTGACCGTCTTTGACCGCCTAGCCCGGTTTTGACCGATGTTGACCATGCCCGATTAATTAAACCGCCTAGCACTAAACGTGTGCAGTTTTGGTCCGCCTAGGCGGCCGCCTAGGCCGACTTTTACAACACTGGTGAAATGTATGTTTGAATGTGGCATAATAAAAAAAAGTGTCACTAAACCTAATAAGGCTGTAATGGCACAACAAGAAAGTGCCACTAAATGTCTTTAGTGGCAGCGTTTTTAGTGACACCTTTTTTGAGCTGCTGATTGTCCAAGAGGTCTTTAGTAGCACTTTTTATATGTCACTAAATGTAATTTTATTTGTAGTGAATGCTCTTCTGAAACTTATTTGGAAATTAATTTCGGATGGTCCCTATTTTGGGACTGCTTTTTGAAAAGTTTATCTCATTTAGGACCATGGTGTATGTTGATACTTTGGTGTAGTTTGGTACTTGGTAATTGATAGTTTGATTTATGTTGATACTTCAGCAGTTTCGTCTTATGGTTCATGTTGATACATTGATAGTTTGATATTTTTGGTTTATGTTGATACTTTGATAGTTTGGTAACTTGGTTTGTGTTGAGATTTTGGTAATTGTTACTTTGGTTTATCTTGGTAGTTTAGTAACTGATTTTATTTTAGATTGTACTTATAACTTATAAGTTTACTAATGTTTAGTCATTTAAATTAATGTATGTAAATATTTATCTTGGAGTCGAATCCTCTTAATGCTATTCTTAGCGACCCTATATTTAGGACGAGACTTGAAGACATGATTCGATCGTTATCAACCCAAAATAACAAGCGGGGGCAATAACGAAGAACGACAATTGGGAAATGATAATGATGCCCCCAAGTAGTTTTATTTTTTCTAGACGTTTTTGTGTAACAAAATTTCTTTAAGATTAGGGTGCAAGAGTAGTTCCCTCCCATCCCACCCAACCCAATTGTCACATCAGCTTTTTCTCTCTTCTTTCACTTCCATATTTCCTCATCTTTCACTCATGGAAGCAGTTCCCTCCGAAGCCGCCAAACTCGCAATGCCACATCATATTTTTTATTATTAAATTAATTAATTAAGTGAAAAAACTAATTTAACATATAATTTAATATTCCAAATAATATTAAAATGCAATAAAAAGATTGAAAAAAGCCAAATAACATTAAATTAAAAAGTACAGAGTTACAATAATTAAAAAACACACAGTTGGAATTGGGGATATTAGTTTTAATTTTGATAATGTGGGGATGGGGTCGGATGAACATCCTGGCCGTTTTTATTTTTAGAAGCACCACGTTTTTTGGAGTTGCCTCGGCAAGAAACTCGGCTAGAACTCATTTTGTAAAAATGAGTTTTTTTTAAATAATAGGAAATGGTTTAGAGAGATGTTGAGATAAACAATGAATGGTGAAGGTGTGAATTTTTTAATAGGTAAGGAGATGGTAGTTATAGAGAAAGGAGGAGGGTAATTTTTGAAAGAATAAAATTTTTTTTAAGAAAATGAGTGGGATCGGGTGGGTTCACCATCCCAATCCCGAACCCGATCATCCCCATCAAACACGAACTCAGACACGCTGTGCAATGACCTTGCTGGTACCGGCGGTACCGCCTCAATCCCATTCTCGAACCCGCTCGATGCCACAACCACTCCGTCCCCCCTTATACAGTTATACTTTGTGTGCTAGCTAGTTTATGTTTTTTTCATAATGTTGCTTTTTGCATTGTCGTGTGTCGTTTCTGCACTTAAAGTATTTTTCCGGATGTTAGAAAAATAATTTTTTATATACTAAAGAAATTGTAATTAGCAATAGTGACTACATCAATATTATTGGCGACATAGATAACAAGAGGACACCAATAAGAAAATGGTTAAGGTCATTTTTGGTCATTTAACTTTCTGGTTTGTGCACATTTGGTCACTTAACTTTGTTTAAGTTCTACAATGTCACCTAAATTTTTATTTTGTCTCGAAATGGTCACTGTAACCTGTTATAGCCGGTTACAGTGACCATTTCGAAAATAAATAAAAAGTTAAGTGACCTATTATAACTTAAATAAAGTTAAGTGGCCAAATGAGCACAAACCAGAAAGTTAAGTGACCAAATGAGAACATTAACCCTGAACAATTTGATTTTTTGAAACGTTGGATTTTTGGGACTTGCATTAGTTGTATATGATAATCCGATAATACATTTTTATAGATGAACAAATGTGTTTGAGCTGTGTTAAGTTGGAACCATGGAAACCGTTTCTATGTTCATTTTACTCTCCTAATTCATCTTTATAAACGATCGAAAAAAACTACGTAGATAAAGAATAAGGATCGGTTGATCGGTTCTGGTTTGGTGATTTTTTAATTCGTTGGTTTTAGCTTCTAGTAGATGTTATAATTGTCTGGTATTTTTTTAATTGATTGATTTTAGCTTCTAATAAAATGTTATAATTGTCTAAAAAGAGAAATTGTTATGTGTTACAACTCAATAAAACCTTATTTACAATTTATATCGAACAATGTTATGCAGATGATTTATAATAAGGATGAACCAATAATTTCGAGGTCCTTCTTCTTTATTTAAGTAGTTTTTTTCGTTCGTTTATAAAGATGAATTATGAGAGTAAAATGAACATAGAAACGGTTTCCATGGTTCCAACTTAACAGGACTCAAACATATTTGTTCATTTATAAAAATTTATTATATCGGAGTAACATATACAACTAATGCAAGTCCCAAAAATCCAACGTTTCATAAAATCATTTTGTTGAGGGTTAATGTTCTCATTTGGTCACTTAACTTTCTGTTTTGTGCTCATCTGGTCACTTAACTTTATTTAAGTTATAATAGGTCACTTAACTTTTTATTTATTCTCGAAATGGTCACTGTAACTGGCTATAACAGGTTACAGTGACCATTTCGGGACAAAATAAAAAGTTAGGTGACCTTGTAGAACTTAAACAAAGTTAAGTGACCAAATGTGCACAAACCAGAAAGTTAAATGACCAAAAATAACCTTAACCCATAAGAAAAACATAATAAGAAAAACATATCAGGCTTTAAATTTAGGGAGGGACGCGGGTGGCGTCCTACAATGTGGAGCTGGGAACGCCGGCAACACATAGGGGTGCAAACGAGCCGAGCCGAGCCCGAGCCTGACCAAGCTCGGCTCGGGCTCGTTAAGAAATATATAGGGCTCGGCTCGGGCTCGGCTCGTTACGAGCTTTATGGACCTAAGCTCGGCTCGGGCTCGTTAAGAAATACACAGGCTCGGCTCGGGCTCGGGCTCGGCTCGTTTAATTCTTAACAAGCCTAAACGAGCTTATAAACGAGCCTAATCAAGCTTGGTGGCATAGGCTCGGCTCGTTTAATAAACGAGCCTAAGTCCCTAAATGATTAAATACGTTTTAATATATATATATATATATATATATATATATATATATATATATATATATATATATATATATATATATATATATATATATATATATATATATATCTATACTATACTATAAACCATATATAAATTACAACCCTTTAAAGCATAGAAGTCTTAAAATTAAGATAGTACCACCCTTTGATGCAGCCAACCTCAAGAACCCGGATTGAGCGGTCGATTGAGATTTTGAAGCGGGAGATCAAAAGCTGTAAACTTCTAATTTTTTTGAATTTTTTTGAAATCTCATGATTAATTCGCTTTGACCGAACGCTTTCTCACATAAATCATGATTACCCCATTTAAAGCAAAACATGTAGCTCAGTCACTAATCCTCCCCTCGACCACTCTCTCTTCTCTCTCTCTCTCAAAGAAACGACAGTCGGCTCATCGTATCCGCCACCGGACCATCTCATCGCATCCGCCACCATCTCCTCTATCTCGCCACCGGACCATCTCCTCTACACAACGCCGCCTGCATCTACACCCAGGTTTCTCTCTAAATCGCAGACCACAAAAACCCTCAATCCTCTCTCTATGGATCTCCACCCTCCGTAACGTCCGATCACTGCCGCCTTCACCAACCTTTACAACCACCACTTGGACCGTCCCGCTACCACTACTTCGACGATCGCGGCTGCTTCGCACCCCTCGACGTTGACGACGTCATCCCCGCTCTTCCTCTTCGTCGATTCAACGAAGGCGACTCTCCGACATTCGTTATGGTAAGTGATTCAACCTCTTCTCTTCCTCTCGGAATCGTATTTGCTTGTTGGTGAGGTCAACCGATGCTAATTCTTGAATTGCTGCCATAAATAGAGTACCAAGCATTGTTCTCATCTCAGTGAACTCACACAATCTGAATGACATTTCTGCATTCAAAACAATCCTAACCTGGTTATGTGCGATTTAATTGCAACAAGATCTGTTTCTCAAACATGCCTGAATCGCTTCCGATTTTTAATTATTCTAGGTACGCTTACAGCTTGATCCATTTCTAAATGAACTAACTAGCATGTTTGAGCACAGTACAGAAAAGGGATCGGTGTGGGTAACCCTCAAACACTGTAAGTTTCTTCCTCCTTCTGCTTCTCTGATTCCGAATTTGTTTCCATTCAAGATATTGATTGTCGATTTGGTTCAATATGCCTCAGCTTCTGACAAATCTAAGGTGCAGAGAAATAAGATTGCAACTGCCACTCCCTCACAACCGCTACTCAATCAGACTACAATCGGACCATAACCATACCTACACACTTCCCCTCAAACATAAGTGGCGGATTTGGGTTTCATTTATAACAATTTCATGATTTTGGGTTTCATTTATAACGCCTTTTACTCGGATTGTTTATTTAAATGTTTTGCATCCAGTATCTGCTCTCCATCTAATCAGTTTCCCGTAAACTCCTCCCTTTTAAAGGACACTCGATTGACACATTTAAAGATTGATTCACAATTTTGTTGTTTATTTCAGGAACCAGCATGAAATTGGGAAAATCGAATGATATGGTTCGTTTGTGTTGAATGCAGACACTTCTACACATGCATATTACATGTTTGATGAAATGCCTAAACTAGCCAACTGTTTTGTAGTGCCAAGTTCTTGCTTCCATTTTTATCAAATTTCACTGTAAGTGCTTCTTTTCTGCAAGTCAAAAACTAACTTCAATTTGTAATTAATTTTACAACCCGTTTTGATTCCTTTTCATTCTCTATAACACTCAATAGATGGTGCTCTGTTACTTCGTATGTATATTAATACAAAATACTGTTTGAATGACAAATAAATATAAACCCAATTTCTTTTATTTATCGGCAAAATTCAAAAGAAAGTGATTTGGTTTCGGTAATTGTCCTTTGTATTGTACCACATGGTTATTTATTCTTTACAAGTTTCAATGATTTTGTTTTTGACAGGCTAAAGAAACATGATACATATATGGAACCCATAAAATCCAAAGAAGAAATAATATCAATGTTTCTTTAAGAAATAGCAACCAACTTTCATTGAATTGTTTATTATAGCATCCTACTTTCATTTCCCCTTATTACAGCAATGCACTTAAAAAAATCTATCCAACAAAAAAAATTAAAAGTGATAATAGGGTATATATCTGAAAGTACAATGCTATAATTAGATTATCTATATGTATGCATACCTTCCTTCTGCTTTGTCTTAGCTCAAGGTTTGTTTAAGAAATAGCAACATACTTTTGTTAAATTGTTTATTATAGCATCCTATGTTCATTTCCCCTTAATACATCATTGCACTTCAATTAATCTACCTATCTACCCAATTACAATGCTATAATTTGGTAGAATTTTGAAAGTACAATGTCTTACTATAAAAAAGATTGAACGTATCATGTTGTAACAGAAAGAAATGAAAATAGGAATGTAGGATTCTGTAGTATACAAAGCACTTCGCAACCCTGCAAGCCGTTATTTTTTCCTTTTTCTCTTTTTTTCCGTATCACCAATTAAATGTATTAATTTTCACATTCTGATTTTCAGCCATATACTGCAATCTTTCCATATACATACTCTTACAGAAACACTCGAGATAATGGTTTAGGCATGTAAAATTATAGTCGAAATTGACATTCCTGGTGAGATTTTTCAGCATTGGGCAAGACGATTGTTGCTGTGAGTTTTATGTTTCAACATAAAGCAATAAATACTTATTTTTTATGTGTTTTGGTGTAATATTTTCATGTTGAATGTAGTTTTTTTTTGTAATTTGGTAAAATTTTGAGTGGTGAGCATGTGGAAATATCATATAGAAAATTATTTTGAAGTCTATGGGTTTGAAACTTGGGGTGGATCACTTATCCCAAATTACACATTTGGACAGCAACCTACTTGAGTAGTTATCAATCGAGTAAATTACATTATTTGTTTTAGGAATGAACTTTGGAAACCATATTTGAGAAGTATGTAATCAAGTACCGTTTTTTTCTGTTAGACAAAATTGCCCTTGCCAAATATTATGAAATTTTGAATAATTTGAAAAGTTTAAAATTTTGAAAGTTTGAAAATTTGAAATTTTCGGAAATTTGAATAATTTGAAAAGTTTGAAAATTTGAATTATTTTGAAAAGTTTGAAATTTTCGAATTTTGAAAAATTTGATAAGTTTGAAAATTTCGGAAAATTGAATAATTTGAAAAGTTTGAAAAATTTTAAAATTAAATAATTTTAAAAGTTTGAAAATTTTGAATAATTTGAAAACTCTGAAAACTTTGAAAAGCCTGAAAATTTGAATAATTGTGAAAAGTTCGAATCATTTGAAAATTTTCGAAATTTGAAAATCTTGAAAATTTTGAATAATTTGAAAATTTTGGAAATTTGAATAGTTTGAAAAGTTTTAAAATTGAATAATTTTAAAAGTTTGAAATTTTTGAATAATTTGACTTTTTTTGAAAACTTTCCATAATCTATTGTATATTCAAAGCTCTACTGAGTAATTTGAAAAGTTTGAAAATTTTTAAAATTAAATAATTTTAAAAGTTTGAAAATTTTGAATAATTTGAAAACTCTGAAAATTTTGAAAAGCCTGAAAATTTGAATAATTTTGAAAAGTTTGAATCATTTAAAAATTTTCGAAATTTGAAAATCTTGAAAATTTTGAATAATTTGAAAATTTGAATAGTTTGAAAAGTTTTAAAATTGAATAATATTAAAAGTTTGAAATTTTTGAATAATTTGACTTTTTTTTGAAAACTTTCCATAATCTATTGTATATTCAAAGCTCCACTGGGTAAAAGTAACAGCTGACAAGAGCCTATGCTTACCACTGCTATGGATAACAAAAATGACGTCTTAAGGGAGCTCGATAGTAGAGGAGCTTCCAAACTGACCGAAAGTCTTAGAGCTGAGTAAAAATGTCTTCAAAGCCTCTTCAGAATATTCTTTTGGATTTTATGATTTTCTAATTTGGTAAATAAGTATAAGAAATAGCAATGAGAAATTAGAATTTAGTTAATACATTTCGTCCGATGTTTATTGCAAATATGTATTGAATTTATAATGAGTTTATTTCAATTTAGTATCCAGTTTCATTGCACTTTGGTTTTCGTTTGTTTTAATCGATCGTAAATTTAAGAAGGGTTTGTACCTACCCTTAAATATTGAATAAACAATAATAAGTTTAGTCATATTATCTTAAAATGTAATTTATATATCGATGTTTAATAATCTACATATGAAGATAGATTATAGGATGTACATTTAAAGTATCATATTGTAATTTTATAACAGTAAGAACTAAAAGTTTGAAAATTTTGAATCATTTGAAAATGTTCGAAATTTGATAATTTGGGTAGATTTTTGAAAGTAGACTATCTTAATATGAAAATTTTGAAAGTAGAATGCTACAATTGGGTAGAATAATGAATGTATAATGTCTTAATTTAAAAAACTGGAAGTACCAAACTATAATAGGAATAAATGAAACTACAATGTCGTGCACTTAGACCTTTAATTTCTTCTCAAATTGCATTATATAATGAAAGTATAATGTCTTAATTTAACCTCTACGATTTTTTGTTTGTTTTAATGAAACATCGAATTGAACCACGTGGTGTTTGCTCCTTACAAATTTGGTCCCACACTCTCGGGTTTTTACCGTCCACTATATCGTTGGAAATGTAATCAATCGACCGAAAAGAAATTAATCACTCTTATATTCGCCAACCCCCCCTCCCATCTGCAACCTAAAACCTAAAAAGTAATTGCCGAAACGAAACTATTTGCCGCCGCCGCATTGCACGGGTACGCAGCTAGTATATATATATATATATATATATATATATATATATATATATATATATATATATATATATATATATATATATATATATATATATAATATTATATTATATATAGGCTCGTTTAGAGCTCGCGAGCCTAATCGAGCTTGGTGGCACAGGCTCGGCTCGGGCTCGTTTAATAAACGAGCCTTATATCTAAGCTCGGGCTCGGCTCGGGCTCGTTTAAAATCGGTCTCGAGCCGAGCTTTTATCGAGCCGGTCCCGGGTAGCTCACGAGCCGGCTCGGCTCATTTGCACCCCTAGCAACACAGCCCCCCATCTTGCATCTTGGAGTTCTCGTTCTCTCACGTCTTTGGGAGCACGCACTAAAACAACTGAAAATTGATTTTCTTTCTATTTACTCACGTTCTCACGTCTCCGCCAGAATAAGGCAAGAACGGTGGAAGTCACAGTAGCAACATCATAGCTTTAAGGGCAACACCTAAGTATTATGGCCATAGTATTATGAGTGATTCAATATATAACTATAGAATAGCCGGTAAAGTAAATAAGCACTACTACAAAAAGGCATATAAGACGCGCTATATAAGACCCGGTTTCTGAAAAAACCGGGTTATATCATGTGAAAACCGGGTTCTATACTAGGGAAGACTATATGACCCGGCTAAACCAAAAAACCGGGTTTTATGTTATGCTTAAACAACCCAGTTTATATGCAGCAACCGAGTCTTTTAGCAGTAAAGCTATATGACCTGGTTTGTAGAATACAACCGGGTTCTTTCATTATGAATAAAACACGCCAAAACTCACTACATGTAGTCTACAAGAATCATACCACCCAGGAAACCCACCCAAAACCCATCCCCGTATTTCATGACTTAATCAACAAGAATGATCACTGAATAATTTTGAATGACTAATAAATATAACTTACATCCCTCACCCCTCGCCCCTACTCCTAACACTTTTAATATAGACTTGCTACTCAGGCTCAGGCTCTAAACACCTTCCACATTTATACACTAAAAGTAACATTTGGCATGCAAGTTCCATTCAGAAGGAGTTTTTCGCGTCCAAGTAGCAGCAGTCTCTCGAATAAGGGCAATATAGTTCCTGCGATTTAGGAAACTAACAATTAGATAAGCCTATTGAAATTTCTATATACAAATAAATTAAAGAAATTAACAATTATATAAGCTGATAATTACCAAATTTAAAAATTACTTTCAAAGCTTAAGATATCATTATTAAAATTCAATAGATAATCATACAATTTTAATTTTCAAGATAACTACCACTAATTCCTGAGATTATTTAGTTTATTTATACCCATTGTGTTTATTCATCCAGTAATAACACAAATAGCCAAAAACGCCATCAAAAAGGAATCAAGAATATCCGATCAATAACAAAAGCAATCAAGAATTTCCAGTCACGTTCATTGAGATAATCAGAAACGTTACTTGTATTCTTTATTGACTTTAGACCAAATTTCACAAGAAATCTAGAATGCCCAGATTTCAAAATAGTTAGGTTTTGAAACAATACCTTAAAGATTATAGTCGGCAACCAAATTGGAAGGCAATCAGGCATTGGGTGGTATTGAGCCACCATCGCTGCTTCCTGGAGACCGAGAAGTGAAGACTGAAGTCAGAACCTTTTGTCGCCTGATGTTTAGTAGGTTGGACCGGAAGCCTGCCCTCATTGTGTGGACTAGATGACTGTGGATTTGGCCCAAATGGCATAGCCATGAACTACAGCCCAAAAATTCTGATTCCCATTAAGCATTCCTTCCCTGGACCAGAAAAACAATTATGAGTACTTGTATTTCTGTACCAATAATCACGATATGTAGTAAGTTCAATGCCCATATAGGTAGCAAATAAGTAAGTAAGTTGCTATTGTATGTAAAAGATAAAGCGCACTGCTATTATAGATAATAAAATGTAAGTACGTTGCCCTTAATTACCAACAACAAAAAACTCGGTGGTCAAATCTATGACAGAAAATAGCGAGATAACAGTCACTCTCTAGAATCACAATTATAGTAATTTAACCAAACACGTATACTTAATTGGCTGGAAGTTCACTTAAATGGTAGACTCAAGTTTGCAGGTTTGTCGTGTATTGTCTGATTCTTTGAAAAGCCATTGCCATTTGTCTTGTCATTCATTTATTGTCTTTGATATGGTTAAACCATATATGACATACCAGTTAGTGACGAAAATAGAATGTATCTATCTAAAGAAATATTGATTTGGATCAAGAAATTCAAACAATACCAGCCCCAACAACTGAATCTTACCAGTTAGTAACGAAAATAGAAGGTATTAGTTGGTTTTGAGCCACTATCGCTGCACCCTGCCGTCAGCCATCTCCCAGTGCTCTTGATCGTCAATCTTAACCCTATCGCTCTTGATTTTCTTCAGAAACTCATTCATTGACTCCGAGAAACTTCCATTTGACCCAATCTGTTCGTTTAAACCCACCACTTCACCAACCTTGTTAAACCCGTGGTCTTCCTACTTCCTACGAAAGCAAGCCGGAATCCATGGCTGCAGCCTTCTTAACACTTGAAAGCTCGCCACCGAGGCTCGAGACAGCTTCAATACCGCGTTTCCTGAAGTCAATTTCATCACAAAGTTCAAATTGTTGACTAATTCCTCCACCCAGGCGAGAACCTTCGACGCGAATAATTTCCTGCGCGACAAAATGGAGAAGTGTAGTTTTTACATCGGTGCCAGCGTGGGTAGTTCCGTAATTCATCTGGGATGGTGGCTCAATACAGGGTATCGATGGTGGCTAGTGCTCTCATTCTGATTGTTTGGGACGTGGGGAAGAGATATTTGGGGGTGAGGATCGATAATGCACTATTAAATCATGGCCTCATGGGTAATAAATGGGATTTTTTTGGCGGAAAATATGAAAATACTCCCGCTCAAATAATTGGTTTTTTTTACATCTTTTATTAAATTAAGTATTTATTTTACATAAAATTTGTTTTTTTAAATTGTTTTTACAAAATTAGTTTTTTTTAGACAATTACTTTTCATAATGATTTATATGTCTTTGTTTTTATATATTTATTTTAATATTTTTTTACATCCATAAAGAATTGGAATACTGAATTTTTTTCTTTTTTTATATATTTGTTTTCATGGGTATTAAGTTGTAAACACATTTAAACTTCATACAATTTTTCTTTTTTATTATTAAAGTCTAGTCAAAATAATATAGATAAATAATAAAAACTTGTTTCATTCCAGGTTAATATTCACTGGAACCAGGTTACTCACAATGTCACAGTTTATATACCCACGTGAAAAGTGATCGTGGATTTTTCTTTTGTATAATTGTATTGACATATTTCAAAATGGTCCTTCTATGTGATCTCATGCTTATTTCATCAAAATGTATATGCTAATTTCATCATATAGTGTCATAAACAAGATGAATGATCAGCCGTAACAACCACCACAACCACAATCGAGGAAAAAAAGGCCAGGCACACATCTAATTAAAATAATAGATAATAACACTTTATAAACTTGAATATAACTCTATTATTTGTTTATTTTTAGGGCTTTTGCAAGGTATGAGAAAAACACATCAAATCCAATTGTATCGATGCTCGTTGAGGTAATTTATCTTATTACTTATCCAACAATTTGATGTTGTAGTTTCATTTGTCTGATATATGTTTAAATTTTTATCACAATTTTAGTGCAACCAAGTTGGCGTATTTGGGAGTGAGTTGAGCGGGCACTATGTAATGAAATAGATGTTTGATTTTGTGATGGAAAGACAATATGGATTCCCGAGTAGTGTAAGTACTTTATAAATTATTTTTCATTTTGTATGCAGCAAGAAACTATGTGTTTTGTTATTGATTAGTTTTAATTTATATTTGATATAGTCTATGACAAAAATCTCTTAAAGGGAAGGCGTTGGTTGCGACTGTCGCTACGTGGTCTAGAGAATTTCTGAATATTCATATGATGTGGTTGTTTAAAGGTGCATATAAGGTTAGTTGTTAATCTTTATGAAATCCTACTTTTGGTTTAATAATTGTTTGTTGAGGTTCTTCCTTCTTTGCATCCACCCCCTTGACAATAGTCTTATTATCTTTTGGTAACAAGGTTAACATGGTGTCAACACACAATTATGATGTAATTTCATGTAGAAGAAAAAGTTTGTTTTTTGAAATTGATTAGAAAAAACTGATTATTTATTGTGTTTGTTTTTTCAGGATGGAGGATAGCTACTATACTTGATTATGGGATAATCCATCTTCGATGCGATAACAATTTCTTTTGATAATTTTATGTAAGTATTATGTAGTAAGAAATGACCAAATCAAAGAATTTTTATTTGCGACACTCGAACATGTTTTTGTCAATGACTTTAATGGTTAATTATTTAGCTTGTCTACATTAACATAACTTGTTCATTAATGCATAGTTTTTGTATTCAATGTGTGTATTGGTTGTAATTATTAGTTTGTGCATGCTTTAATAGGTGGTGAATTGTAACATAGTGTAATTTTGGATGTAAACGGTGTTAATTTAATCTTTATATGACCCAGTTGTTGGAATTAGGACTTAACTCTAATATCTTTATATGACCCGGTTTTGTGTAGTTGAACCGTGGCCTAATATCCTCTTATATGTCTCGGTTTTTAGATTAAAAATGAGTTTTTAGAAAAACCTTATATGTCCCGGTGTTTTGATCAAAACCGAGTTTTAAAAAGATCCTTATATGTCACGGTTTTTTTATCAGAACCGAGTTTTAAAAGAATCTTATATGCCCAGGTTTTTTGATCAAAACCGAGTTCTTTTAAGAGTAATAGACCCCGGTTTAAAAACCGGGTTATATATCGATTTTCACATAGAACTCGCCAGACATAAAACCCGATAGTGAAGGGCGACATTTTTAAATATTGGTGGCAATAATTGTCGCTCGTCTTGCCCAAAAATATGGTAGTGGGATCTAGTAACTTAACAATTCGGACTTCTAACGTTCAATTCACTATCAAACATTTCGATACCACCGGATATATATTACTATTTTGAAGTTTTGTAACAGTTGTAATTAATTAATCATTGTCTACGCAACCATAGCTATCTCGAATTAGAAATTGAATCGTGTGCCGCAAAAGTACAAAGAGCAACCAAATAAGCCAAAAGAAATGGGGTGGCATATATCAGGAAAGCTTTTGACGGAATCTTATTAATAAAGTTTATCAATATTTTATCTTCACTTAATACTGCATATATACCACTTGTAGAAACATGATTTCTTTCATGGCTAAAGCGGTAATGAAAATGGAGATAATCTCCAAGGAAATCATCAAACCTTCATTTCCAACTCCTAGTCACCTCAAAACCTTTTCCTTGCTCGATCAACTCACTTTGCACTCGTATATTCCACTCTTGCTTTCATACGAGTCCGAAATTTCAACCAGTAGTGATATTCTGAAGGAATCGCTATCTGAAACCCTAACCAAGTACTACCCGTTTGCAGGTAGGCTTCAAAAAGATGGTATCACTGTTCACTGTGGTGATGATGGAGTGGTTTTTGTGGAAGCAAAGATTCTGGGATGTGGGTTAGCCGATTTTCTTCGAAATCCCATGTACGATATGCAGAGGTTACTCTTTCCTGAAAGTTTCCTGTGGAAGGGATCTTGCATAGATCAGAGTTTTCTTGCAGCTCAAGTAACATCTTTTGCAGGTGGTGGAATGGTGGTTACTGTTTGCATATCACATAAGGTTGCAGATGGATGCACGATCGCTACTTTTTTAAGTGACTGGGCTGCCCTGGCACGTGGCGAAGTGAGACCACTACCTATGATCATTGCAAGATCTATCTCTTCTCCAAATCTTGGATACACGGTTCCTGAGATTGTGTTGGACAATAGTAGCACTTGTGTGACAAAGAGATACGTTTTTGATGCCAAAAAGATCGCCAAACTAAAAAATTCGGTAGCGCAGTTAGTGGAAAACCCTACAAAGGTCCAAGTCGTGACCGCACATCTTTACAAATGCGCGATTGCTGCTTCACTAAAGAAAACGGGTTGTTTCACAAAATCAACATGGATTCAGATGGTTAACATGCGGCCACGAATGAATCAACCCTTACCAGATAATTCAATCGGAAACTTCAGTTGGTACTTCACAATATCAAACAATGATCAGAACGAAAGAAGTTTAAGCAGTTTCGTACTTGATTTGAAAGAAGGGATCAAAGAAGTGTGCAATGCTGGAGATAATCTTGATTTGAGTGACTGGTTAACAAATGTTATGGAGTTTGCAGGCAATGTCAAGGAGCTGTTTGATGATCTTGATGTTTACAGGTGTACCAGCTTTTGCAGGAGACCTTATTACGAAATGGATTTCGGATGGGGTTGTCCAAAATGGGTGACCATGGCAGATGTGCAGGTGAAGAACACATTCGTGTTGTTTGATACACCAGATGGAGATGGAATCGAAGCCATGGTGAGTCTTGAAGAAGATGGCATGAGACTGTTTCAATGCAATTAACATCTCGTACGTACCTTGGCTTTTCTTCAATTCCACGAATAAAGATTTCATATCATACAAAATAATTAATATTGGGGTCATAGTGTATATCCTTATACTTCTTGACTCTTGTGATGAAAGTGTGTGGTCGAGCATTGATAGCACGATCATAGCTTATAATATATATTAATGTAATGTTACTTCCCGTTGTGAATTATTTGTAAGCTCTTACTGGACAAGATCGTCATGCACAATTAAAAAAAGCATCTAACGAAAATTAGCATAATCCATGATAATAAACAATTCATACTTGAAATAAGAATATCAAAACGTTACGTTCATGAAAGGTCAATTGTTGAAAATATTATATTGCTGCCGACTCAAAGGGACAGTTTGGTGTGATATAGCATATCTTTGGTGCACAAACTGATGGTAGTTAAACGAGGGGGGAACATGATCAATTGGTATATGAATTATGGTACAACATCTTTTGGTAATTAAAGCCAGCGACTAAAATCCGGAACCAAATTTTCGAAAAATAAAAATCATAAAAATAGTTTTAATTTATTCAAAGTAATTAGATATTTTAATTTGACGCTTCCGTGTTAGCAACGATTTACCTAGTCAATCATATCTGACAAGTACCGCATAATTTTTATATGTGATAAAACATACTTTGTTTAAGTAATACTTCAAATTTACAATCATAAATATATATAAGTTCAAATTAAAACAAGTCACAATCACCAAGTATATTAAACAAATACATGAATCTAAACTATCCTAAATAGAAAATAAAGAACTACAATTCACCCTATACAACGAATTTATTAGGACACATAATACACCATCAAATAAAGGTGATTTTATACGCATGTCTACTGTTGTAACTTATCGTTTGTCATTTATTGCTTTTTTTTATCTTTTGTTGTTGTCTTTTGTTTTTTGTCTTTTGCAGTCTTATATTATTGTTAGAACATTATTACTATTGCTATTATTTTTATTGTTATTATTATTATTGTTTTATTATTAAGGTTATTATTTTAATTAATCGATAAACATTAATAATAATAATAAACTAAATAATAGTATGAAATAGATATTTCAACTCTTAGAATATTATAATTATTAGGTGGTGTATTTGGTGGAATGTATGCATTTATTTGAGCACGTACGATATATGGTTTTTCATTCAATAAAACATTATGATTTGTAGTTAAACCATAATCATCATAACATCTTATTAGATAAAAACTAGCATGCAATACCATGCAATCACCTTTTTCATGTTAAATCATCATACCTAACATATATAGTCATAAAATCAATCATAACAACTAGAATGCAAATTACATTTTCATCATAAAGCATACAAATCAATATGTAACATTTTTTTAAGTAGACATCATCTTATATATATATATATATATATATATATATATATATATATATATATATATATATATATATATATATATATATATATATATATATATATATATATAGGTTATATTGCGGACAACAGTTATTGTGAGAACGTGCGGACAGTGTTATTCTGTGAGAAATGATGATTAGAATATGCTTTTATTGGTAATATTAATACTAAACAAACATATTCTCATAGAATTATTGTTATTATAACATATTTTCAATCATTATCATTCGTTCTAGTGTTTCACACATTCTGATTCATTTATTTTCATTCTGACAGAATGATAATCATAAAAACTTCATATAACACGTATAAATGATTTAATGACAATAATTCTATGAGAATATGTTTGTTTCGTATTCACATTACCATAAAAAAGATATTCTATTCGTTATTTCTCACAAAATAGCAGTGTCCGCACGGTCTCACAATAACTGTTGTCCGCAATATAACTTAGCCCTATATATATATATATATATATATATATATATATATATATATATATATATATATATATATATATATATATATATATATATATATATATATATATATATATATATCATATAGATTACATAGATATGCATATATACAAATAGACTCGGATTCATTTTATTTTATAGGGACGTGTGTTCAAAAATCATTGTACCACGTTATTACTTCACAAATCGATTTCCTTCTCGTTTCGACTCGTAACCACTATATACTATAAAAGAGACCCAATCATCCATATTTTTACATTTAGTTTACATCTCAATAGTTAGGTTATAAATCAATAACCTAATGAGGATCGCTTTCTACACCTTGATATTAACAGTCCTAACCTCATTAAATGCCAATGACTTCCAGCCTAGCTTGAAGAGGTACCGGGTTTAATACCCCATGTGGGTTTGAGGTCTGGTGTTAGATCCTTAGGGGATACCAATTGAAAATTTCCTCTTGCAATTATGCCCTATGTGTGAGGAAATTTATCCTGGAAATCTCCTTGGGGGCTGTGTTTGCCCACTTTGCGGAGCTGGAACTCGGGGTCATCTCTGAAATATTAGGATGAGGCTTTTACTGAATCGTTTGTCGTTTCCAAAAAAAGGCTCATTAAATCATAACAAAATGCCTAAACATAATTAATTTAATCATTTAAACCCTTAATTCACAACTTGACTTCCACCATATTCATTAAACTATACACACACAAATCGTAAATTTCATCCAATATTATTGTCTAGCTTTAGCCTTTAATTCATAACTTAATAATTATCATAATCTATCTCTTATAATAAAAGAACCCTTCAATTGCCACATGTCATTTTCTTAAAAGCTATATTTTACACGTGCCATTTCCTAAGGGCTCCTTTTATTCTTTTCCTGCCTTCTTCTTATTCCTATACGGTTTTCTAAATCCCGAAAAATCAGCAACAACCCATATAATCCTCCAGTTCAATTCTCTCTATTTATAAATGATAAACCATGACTTCGCAACCACCGCACCCTACAATCGCTCCTCTACCAACACATAACCCCTCACCGCTTCGTCTTCCCACGTTCTGCTTTCTCCTATCCACGATCAAATGTTTGACGATTCTACTCCCATGTTTGATTCGGTGAACTGCTGTCGTAATTACAAAACCCATCATAAGGCAAGAAAAAAAATCATTGTTTGCTTCTCAATCAAAATATGTGTTCAACGGGTTAATGCGTGGTATTGGGATGTGGAAGGAGGTAAAATGGTGTACGAACAACCGTCACCCTTCTCGTACACTTGTGCACTGTGTAACACTCCTCTTTAGTCTTTGACAAGTCCACTAATCGGTGCAATATTGTGCACCAAATTCGCTGAGATCAATTAACGATTATGGCAAATAGTGAAATAGGTCACTTCAGCTTCGATCTTTTTAGCTAATGATCTG
The DNA here is from genome assembly GCA_023525715.1 of Cichorium intybus. NCBI lineage: Eukaryota > Viridiplantae > Streptophyta > Magnoliopsida > Asterales > Asteraceae > Cichorium > Cichorium intybus. The sequence continues at coordinate 35,419,928 of CM042016.1, read as the reverse complement.
ACCCCATATGGAATTTTTTGCAATTTGTGGAGTGAATGGGGTATACTTTAAGGAGTTCACCCAAATAGTTCTTATTTTCAGTTGAAGGGTAAAAGGGTCATTAACTAACTTTTTTTGTTCTTGAGTGTAGGATGGTTTCTTTTACTATCTTGACAGAATTGATTGTTCTGATGTTGAGTATACAGTATTGCTAAGGGATCTGTCTTATTTCCTAAAGTATCCATGATGAGCAATGAAGGTGAGTTTTATAAACCGTTTCAATTTATTATGGAGGGCAGTTTTGGAAACATCCGGACAAAAAGATTGAATCTTTATATGCTATTTGTGTTTTCGTTTTCCAGGTGGTTCAACCATTCGAAACTCCTTTTGTGAATCTTACAAATTTTGCTTCTATCCAGTTGTCATTTTGTGAACCGAACGCCTTAAGATCTTCTATATAATCAACTCATTTTTAAAATTAAAAAACTCTACTGAGGAAAGTTTATAACAAAGAAATATTACCAAATTGGTAATTTTGATTATTTTCGAATTTCATACAGGTGTAATTCCAAAGTTGTGATCTTTTCTTCCTTGGGTATTATTAGTTCACGGTAATCATAAATCACTTAATCCGTCTTTTATCTCGCATTCATTTTCAAGTCCTCTCCACCACAAATATATATATATACAAGCGATTAATCTATTTCATTGACACTCACATAATTTGTCGTGTTTCATTTTTCTGTCATGGTATTAGATATAACCTTTCTTTGCAACTATAATACATTTTTTTGGTATTTAGTAGAAGATCTGTAACATGGGATTAACACCGTTTTCGTGAAATACTAGATCTAAACACGTCACTCATCACCTCTCTCATTCTCTTGAAATTAAAAGAGAGCACAAGAAATCAATAAAGTGGATCATGATAAAAGAGAATAGTGGTAATGTCCAAGTTACACATTTCTGGTAAATTCGGCTTTGTAAAGAAATATACATTTCTGGTAAATTCGGCTTTGTAAAGAAATATAAATTTTTAGATCATCTAAAAAGATTTCGAAAAAACGTCATTTTTTAAAGTACGATGCTAATATTGAACTTTGCAAACAAGTTCATTAATAACATTGTACTTTGAAAAAATGACTTTTTTTTTAATCTCTTTAGATGATCTAAAAAGGTTTCATCTCCTTTACATTAAAGTTCATTTATATTATATTTTTTTGAAAAAGATAATGGGTTTAGCATTGAACTTTGCAAAAAAGTTCATTAATAGCATTGTACTTTGAAAAAATGATTTTTTTCAAAATATTTTATGATGATCTTAATAAGTTTCATCTCTTTTAAATTAAAGTTCATTTATAGGACATTTTTTTGAAAAAATGATTTTTTTTCAAAATATTCTTAAAGAAGAGATCTTTTGGTTGTTTCATAAAGCACCTTATTATCAGCTAACAGGTGAATAAGAAAGGGTTGCTTGCTTGTCTTAATTCATGAACGCAAGTATAAGTTAGTATAAATAAACTAATAAAATGAAAGAGATCCCAATCTTTGTGTTGGAAGGGTACTTTATTCTTTTTCCAATTTTATGTAGAAGTCTATGAGAGTGAAGACCTGGTTCTGAGGACTTTTTGATGGTGGTTTTTTATTAATGAGCGTGAAGGGTATAAAAGATAGATTGGATAGTTGTTATTTTGATTCAAAATTTTACCTTTATCTGGGATTTATCTGTAATTTTTGCTCAAGTTGGAATGGCTGCTTCAAGATTTATATAAAATTTGACCTATGCTCTACAACTACCTTCACATTGGGTGATCTGAATTATTTGATCATTGTCTAATTTTTAAAAGAAATTGATGGTCCTGGTGTTAGTAATTTTTTTCTTAAATCATTGTAGCGTTGTACTTTCATATTTTCTTACCAGAATAATGAACTTCCAATTTTTTCAATATAGTATTGTGCTTCCAAAAAGTATTTCGATTGTAACATTATACTCTTAGTTCTTGTGGTGGTCCGATATGATCATTGTAATTTCAGTTGTAAAGTTTAACTTTGGCACATTCATGGTATTATATGTTTGCTTATTAATTGTACAGTACAATATTTTCATGTATTTTCCTGTGTCATCTTGCAAGTGAAAGACATCGAGTGGTCTTGCAGGTGAAAGCATAACAAGATGGAAAATTGGTTACTTCATCTGAATTTATGACCTAATTAAAGTTATATGTTCCTGTGTGATCTTGCGGCTTTCTCTTCCATTGGATCAAAAACATCTTTGCTTCTGAAGTGACCTGTTTATTGTTGCCAATAATTTAAAAATATCAATGAGATACTTGGGACTTTCTCTCTCAGCCTCTTATAGTCTCCGATGGACACAGATGTTCATCTCGATCCCAAGGTAAATAGCTTATACTTCCAATATTGTGTTCATTAACTGAATATGAATACAAGACTAACAAGTTATACTTCCAATATAAGTTATAATCTGCTTGAAAATTTTTCACTCGATTATTAGAATTCAAGGTAAATACGTTCAAAGCATCTTCAATTCTTTGATTTTCAAAATCTTCTTTATGAAAATAAAGAACGTTTTAATCGGAAAAGCATACAAATAGCTTTCCTAGGAAAATATTTCATTGAATATCGTAGCGCACAACATATAATGAAAAGAAATAACATTGTTCTTCGTAATTTTTATTGATGGACATGGAGTATAAACAAATGGCCTTATAGGATTAAAGAATTGCTTCAGCCTTCATGTATGCTTATTTAAAATAGTGATATATCTCTTATAATTACCTAAGTTTTTCATAAATAAGTGATTGATCTAATTTTTCTTGATTTATTTAGCTTCGATTATATTGGTTACAAAATCGAGATAGAAAAGGCTTGCAAAGCTAAAAGCTGCTCTGATGAGGCTCACCGGTTTCTGAATTTGGGGTCAAAATCGGCAACAAAGACTTGTAATGTTCTATTAAAAACACCATATTTTGAAATAATGGCCTTTTTGAATTCTTTTTAGATGATCTAGAAACCTTTTATCTTTTTGTACATTGAAGCGCATTTATAAGAAAATTTTCTGAAATAATTTAAGTTTTTGGGATGGAAATTTGCAAAAAAAAAAAAAAAAAAAAGTTCATTTATAGCATCTCTATTTCTTTTTAGATGATTCAGAAGATTTGTGATGTTTGAACTTTTTTGCAAAGTACAATAAATAAGAGTCGGCTGTAATGTTTAGCATAAAATTTTACTATTTTGTCTAATTACCAATAAAGTTTACCGGATTTGTTCTATTTTTAGCTATTTATATTATTTGGACTTATGAATTGTCTTTTTAGTTTATGTACGCATACATATGTTCGACTACCTTATTTTTTGAGATTTTTGTTTATAAAACATCATTCTACCACTAAAATATGATAATGATTGTTAGTTTTGTTTTTTAAAATTTCCAACCGTGTAACACACGGGTTTTAAACTAGTTTGATAATTAATAAAAAGAAATTGACGATTCTCATAGTTAGTTTAGATTATGGTTATTTAAAAAAAAAATCAATCTAAATCTCATTTAACAATATGCTAAGTATGTAATGGTAAGATTGTGCGGAGTTGAACGGAAAATGTCTGCGGCATTCGAGTTGGTCATCTTTGTTGTTGGGTAACACCACATCGTGTTGGCTGCATCATTTGGGCAGTAAGGCTCAACGGCAGAGATACCATGTTTCTCTTTTCTCTTTATATTAGTTGGAAATTCAAATTATATATATATATATATATATATATATATATATATATATATATATATATATATATATATATATATATATATATATATATATATATATATATATATATATATGGGTTCAATGCAGAACCAAATTAAATCACCTAACTGCAGAACCATGTTCATTAATGAATATAAATCCCAAAAACCCCAAAACCACAATCGCTAAATCTCGCTTCTTTCTCCTGTCGAAGAAGTGCTCTAAGAATACGATATGGAAATACTTAGCGAACTAATTGAACTCACAATTAACCTATAAATTATTGAAATCGCCAATTTTAGTAGATCGCTATTTCACATTCCAAGGTTGAAGTCGGTGTTGACGAACTGAGTTGGAATTAGCGAACCGTGATCTCACAATTGATTGATGTCACAAGATGGTTCCAATTGCTAATCTGTAAAGTGGGTTTAAGATCAAACATAATGTGCATTCATGAACAGGTGCAGCAAAACAAATATTTGAACGGTACATATTTTATTTCCAAAGTCAAAATCAAATCTGTAATCGTATGTTCATTAATGAACATATGTTCATTACTGAACATATGTTCATTAATGAACATACGCTATATTTTATTTCCAAAGTCAAAATCAAACCTGTAATCGTATGTTCATTAATGAACATATGTTCATTAATGAACATACGATTTCGTATGTTCATTAATGAACATATGTTCATTAATGAACATACGATTACAGGGTAAAACAAATAACTGCAGATTACGCACAAAACCTTCACCCTGCATTAGATCGAATTACGATTACAATATAATTTCGGTCTGATGTTGATAAACCGCTGCTGCTCGGAGTAACCACGTTCAACCAGATAATCTTCTTCGGTATCCAATTGATCCATGAGCGATTTTGGTTTTTAGGTTTTTGGGATTTATGTTCATTGATGAACATGGTTCTACAGTTAGGTGATTTAATTTGGTTCTGCATTGAACCCACCCCTATATATATATATATATATATATATATATATATATATATATATATATATATATATATATATATATATATATATATATATATATATATATATATATATATATATATATATATATATATATATATATATATATATATATATATATCAATGTTGTAAAATTGTTTGACGGTAGCTTGGCGTCGAGTGTGGTTAAGGGACTAATCGGATTAATCGGAGACCCTAAATTATAAAAGAAATTATTTAAAAATAAATAAATATAACAAAATAACAAAGTATGATTCATTATATTCTTAGATATACATCAAATATTATACATTTGTGTATTTAAATTCTTTAATTTTTATTTTTTCAGTTTTCTTGACCTGTTAGACCGATATTTTGCCAAAATAAAATAAATTTTAAAAATTTTAAAAAAATAATTAAATTAATAAAAAATATAAAAGGATCGCCGAGGCCGATTAATCGGCGGCCAAGTACCGCCAAGTCCGATATTTGACCAAACTTTCAAGCCTAACCGATTAGATCTAATCGTAATTTGTTGCAAACCGCCAAATGATTAATCGCCGATTAATCGGCCACCAAGGCCTTCACACCTTCTCCATATGCATTTGCTAATCTATTAGAGGAAATCCATGACTTATCTAATATTTGTTTTCAGCCTACATAATTATAATGTATTAAAAGTATAATAATAATAATAATAATTAATCTGAGATCTACCAACATTTCTAGATCATTAATTATTGTAGGATTTTTTTCTAATTACAAAAAGCCATGATGATTAATTGCATTAATTATTGTAGGATGTGAGGAGACAAGACATATATATGGAAACTAAACTAAAAAAAACTGAGTGCAAAAACTAAATATAACTAATATAAAAGTGTTTTACCTTGAGATTAAAACGACACTATAAAACTATTGCACCTCCTATGGACACCTCTTGGACAGTAATCAGCAATAATGCATTCTTGAATATTAGTGAGCCGAAATGCTTGGAAACTTGGATCCTAAATGCTAACCTGAGTAATCAAAAAAATATTTTTCAATCATTAAAGGAACAACACAAAAGAAAGAGGGAGATAGAATAAAGGAACAACACAAAGAAAGAGGAAGAGAGAATAAAGGAACAGAAACAAAAGCCCTCGCAAATTCGGAACGGTTGAATAGACGTACACTAGCAGCAGATGGTACAACACAAACTGCAGAAGGTACTACTACTAAATAAAATTCATGTGTGCTTATTAAAGATTCAAGAAAGGGATCATAATAGTCATTAAAAACCTGAGTATGGGATTTGAAGTAAGTGCTAGTTGAAATAACTAAATAATGCAACTTAAGAGTAGTTGTTACAAAAGCCCTAATGTAAAACCCTAATCCTTGTTTATAGTTTCTCTTTTCTGGCCATAACGTATCTCCGACCCACTAATTGCCTCTAAATTCACCCATTGCCGTCAATAAACTGATAATATCGCCTCGTGCTTGCTTAAAATTCTCCTAAACGCATTATACGTCCTAAAAACCCTAAACCCCGAATAGTTATTTTTGTTTCTATGAATCAGACTCTTTTTTTAGAACTACTAATAGACCCTATTTATCATTTAGATTCATGGGTGGACTAGAACCAACAAAAAATGTCTGTTTAGCTTGAGTTTGTCCCGATATTGTGCAAACAAAGAAGATAGCAACTCTCTCTTACTTTATATGCAATATAGAGAAAGAATGGGATTGAATTAGGAAAAACCATCAGATACATGAGTCGTAAGAAATTTTTTCTTCTTTCTAGAGCCATTGAAATTGGGTTAATCGAAGATACATAATTATAATGCAAAATATATTAAATATTTATCTTGAAACATAATAATCCAAGTATTATTTCGTTAAGTGGATTCTATTAGTATAACTGCTTCGAAATTTTTTATTTTCAACTTTTAATAAATATATTTTTATCTTATGGTTAAAGATAATAGCAATAATTTACATCAACCTTTTGTTTTATTATAAGAATAATTATTTCATGATTAATGATAATAAATTAATTATTTTTTAGAATATATATCTATTAATATTTTGAGTATATAATGTTTTTCATGTACAACGTGCAGCATTCGCTTTGTATCTATACTTCTACTAGTGGTGTGCCAACGCAATGCGGTGGGACGCTAAGAGAGAGAGAGGGGGGGGGGGGTGTGTGTTGAGGGAGAGGGAGGACAAATGTTCGCTGATTTATTTTGTTTCCACGGTTAGTTTCCTTTAGGCTATAAATTATTCGGTTTTGGGTAATTCAGTTTGTATCTGCGCAATACGGTGGACGACGGAACTGAGGGGAAAAGGTGAGGGGGAGTAAGGTCTCGCAATTAATTTACTTTCTAATGTTAGTTTTCTTTGGGTATGAGTTATTCGGTTTTCACGTAATACGGTTTGGTAAGCTTTATAAATAAACGAATAATTTCCCTTCGGTTAATAGTTTTTTTACATGAAGCGACCGAACAGGAGAGAATGCAAATCAACAACCATTGGTTTTCAATTCATTTGGTCATAAACCATTGGTTTTCAATTCATTTGGTCATATTACAGGGAAGTCTTATCCGTCACTCGATCATAGCTGGTAGAGTATAATATTAGTGTTAAAATAAATCTAAAAAGATAAAAAAAAAAGCTCATGGTAAAAAGTTAAGACTTTTTCAATATTCAACCACGCAATACAAATAATATGAACATACAATGTTATAATAAGAATAAACAAAAGTATATTCCAATAGTAAGAAAAAAATGAAATGAAATTTGGTCATTCTTGTATTTAGCCTTTTTTTTTTCTTTAATTCCCCTGTTAGTCTCCTCAGTTATTTCTTGTTATCCGGACTTTTCATCTAACCACCCAAGAACAAAATCAGCTAAAACATTTAAGTTTGTATAATCGTGATTCAGAAAAAACGAAACCAACACTTGCTAGGATATGATTGGTTAGTATGATGCTATTCAACACTTCAAATCTAAACCTATGATGCTATTTAACACTTAGAACTTAAAGTAGGATGCTATTAACACTTGGAAGTTATATGTAGAATGTTATTTAACACTAAAAGGGTTAAAAGTTGGACTTGATCTAACGCTTGTAAGTTAAAAGTACAATCGATTTTTGCCACCTGATATTTAATAAAATATCTAATAGCTGGCCACCTGATAAGGTCCTTATCACAAGAGTAAAAATTATACTTATTGCAATGGGATCAAGATGCATAATTATGGTTGTTACAATTTGTACAAATCCAATCTCCACACGTCATTGCTTCACCCTAATTTAAGGGATGAAAATGTTTAAAACACATATATTTAAGATAAAATAAAACAAATTTTCCAAAAGTACCCTTTTCCATAAGTGTTAGTATTGTCATCATATGAGAAATTTCTAGGGTATTTGCAAATGTTGCATTGCTGTTGAGCTTCCATCAGGATATGGTGTTGAATATGAATGTTACAGCCATAATCTCTGAAGCTTGAAATATTTAAGGGTAATTATGTTACACTAAAACTATATTATGAAATTTAAATTACGTCTCACTAAGTTTTATAATATTACATGTCTAGCATTCAGTCGTTTGTAATAAAATTGGAATATGAGGTGTTGTTGAATACTTGAATGTTAACTAATTTTTTGTGAAAAATGTTAATTTCTCTTGGACCATTTTACTAAGTTTTAAGTAAAATTTTGAATTTTTATTTATTCCGCTTTCTTTATTGTCACAGAAAGGTATACATATCTTTATGGTGTCTTACATTAATTTTAAACATAATTTCGTATTGCATCCAAGTCCTAAATATAGATAAAGTAAGGCATTAAGGATAATAAAAATGTCAATCGCTTGTAACTTAAAGTACAATGCTTCAATAGGAAAGAATTTCTAAAAGATTTTGATGATTTTTTTTGTGTTCGTTCATGTAGAGCATGGTAAGAAGGGCATTTAGGGAACAATTGAATTAGGTTTGTAATATGTTATTACTTTGATCTAAATCATATTCGGCTCATTTTTTTATTGTTAATATACATGAAATCGTCCATTTTGTGCAAGTGTTAGAGGTAAATCAATTAGCAAAAATAAAAAACTAATAATTTAATGATGGATTTTGTAAATCAAAAAATCGTTGATGGGGTTTATTATAAAATTTCTCATTTTATATTTAATTTCTTATTATTTTCCAAAGTCTTTCTCTATTAAGTTGGTATATACTTGGCTTCATTAAGTCATGCCTTTCATTGGGTCAAAAGGTAGCTCCTTTTGGTTTGTTGGAGTTTATTTTGAGGGTTTGTTTATTGGGTGTTGGTTAATTGGAAGGTATTGGGGATACAACAAGTGTTGTTTCATGAACCGAATTTAACATTCTCTCTATCTCTCTCATATTTTAACAAAAAGATAAAATGTATGTAAAAACATTTTGCCTTAGAACAGTTTTCATTTTGCAACGTATTTATTTTGTACCTAATTAACATGTAATCAACTATAACATGTTTTCAACAATAGTTCATTTTACTCAAAATTACCATAACTTAGTTTTTGACCACTGTATTTTCTTCATTTTTTTTAATTGTTTTTTGTTTCTAATTGTTGTATTTTATGACAATTTGATGATAAAGCCATTTGTGTACATCTTAACAGGTTTATAGAATATGTTTGTAATATTGAAAATTTTAGTCCACGAGTTTAGAATAAAACACATTACAGCTTTGGTCCCGATTATCTTAACAGGTTAATAGAATATGTTTGTAATAGGCCTCTCGATATTATCTGCCAGATCTCTCTCCAGGTAAACACAATTAATAGTCTAATAACAATGTTTTCTAATTTCAGTTTATGTTCTTTGTCTATGAGTTACTTATTGTCTTGCACCATGAGATACTTAGTGTTTCTTAGTTTTATGCTTATTTGCTCCAACTTGTAACAACGATTGCTTTAGAGGGTATATTCATTTTCAAATTTCACTTTGATTTTTGTTTTTATTTATTTCATTATGTGGCTTTAATGTTGAGCCTAATTTTCTAGCATTGGTTAGTAATTTGTTTATTATTTCAGAAGTTACTACTTAAATATGTTGTAATTCAAATCCTTGTGAAAACTTGTAGTTTTGTTTCTTTTGGATGCTAACTTTTTTAGTTTTGATAACTTTCAGGTGACATTAGGTTTGATGATCTTCGTCTATGTAACCATAAGCATAGTTACGACTTCTTTTGATAAGCTTTTTTAACACCAGGGTGGATCCGGATCAACATCTAGTCTTCTAATTAAGTTTACCCTGTGAGTGTTCTGTATGAGAATTTTTTTAAATTTTGGTCCTCTATGTGTGTGCACTTCTTTTGGAACCAAAGAAAAGAAACGATTGAATGTTTTTTAAGATTTTAAGTTTATTGTGTGTGTTCTGTGCTATTAGGACCATTTATGTAAAAAAAATCTTATTGACAATTTTTTTTTCAATTTGGACCATTTAATTTTGTGTTTGTAGGGAGCCTTTTTCCATATTATACAAAAATACATTAACATATGGGTATAAAACTAAAAAAATCAAAGTAAATGTCCCAGTTTAACAAAAAAAAAATAATAAGTTGTCAACCCGTGATTATCACAGGCTTATAACCTAGTCTATATCCTTAATAAAGCAAGCCTCTTTAAGTATTACGTGTCCTTTTATTATCACTCTATGGACACGTGTCCTTCTTCTGTAGCCTCTAATTTTTATTTTCCGGCTAAAACTCACCTCATATATCAATCTTGACAAATTCAAAAGATTCCTTAAATCTCGATAAAACCGTTCATTCCTCTCTCTTTTTTCAAAGCAGTTCCAAAATGTCAGCAACACTCATCTCTCTCTGTATCAAGATCGGTGACGGCAACGGTTAGGGCAATGTGGCAGACGGCTAGGGTTTTTTCTTAAGGTTTGATATAGAATAGGACTGGAATTTTGAACCAGCAATCGAGGTGTCTGCTATGTGGGAATCGTTACGAAACTCCGGAGTATAAAATCAACTTCTCTCACTTTATTCTGATTCCGTTCAACCCTGTCGTCGGTAGGTTCTTATTTGACCGGTGAAGGATTATGACTCAGGAAGTTCACATATTTCACATCTCATAGGATGTTACCGTCAAAATTCCTTTTGAACAAGATTTTCATCCAGCAAGGTTGAGTAAAATTCTTGCAGTAGGTAAGTCCTAATGTTTTTTTTTAATTAATTTATATTTATGTTCCAAGTGTGTTTAGTACCTGATACTTTTTTAGTTGCAGGAATGAGATTATTAAGGCATCCAACATATAATATGATTATATGTTACCCTATTCAATCCATCCAATCGATAACCATTCTCCCTCCCGATTATTTCTTCTTCTTCTCTATTGTTCTACTGCTTCTGCAAGTCTTCTTTATCAGCATTTTCTACTCATCACTGTAAGTCTCTGTTTCCGAAACAAACACATCATGCACACACATGTACAGAAATAGCAGTGTACTTTCATAATTATCGTGTTAAACACTAAGGACACATTTAGATGTTGGTTAAATTTTGACAGGTAAACGGCTAAACCCAAAGAGCTACTGTCCGGCGACTCCCACCATTACTTTGAATCGATTTTATTCCTCTTCTTAAAGGTTACATTTTTATTCCAAAAGGTTAGTCCTTTATTATTTTACCATGCTAATTAAGGAAAGTAATTCCAATTTGTAGTAATTGAAAAATGATATTCTGTTTCTACAGATGTGAAATAAGTTGATGGGTAGTTGGTTTGACCTAAATTAGAGAACAAGATATTCAAAATATAAAAGATAGAAAGGTAAATAAAGGTATTCAAGGACAAATTTGATAAAGATATGAAAGGAGTATGCGTAGTCTCTTGAATTGTCTAGCTATAAGGTGTAGTAAAAAACAATTACATGTGTATATCATATTGAATTTACATGTAATGTGATTCTTGTCTTATCCTATCGAAGCATATACTTCTTTCCTCTCACATATACCTGAAATTTCTGAAGGATGAGAAACTTCAAGATGTGTTGGGACATTTTCAGAATGATTTTGAAGGTGGAGTCAGCTGAAAATTTGGGTAAGCTAAAGAAATACCAGGTTGATGGTTTGCCCAAACTAAAAGTGCTGTAGTGTTGATTCTAGCATTTGTATATTGCAGGGGCAAAGTTTGGGGGATACGGTTCTCTCTGACCACCATTCACTTCACCAGAAGATCAAAGAATAAATCAGAGTCCAAGAAGCAAAACGAGTTTATGCCAACGAAAAGATCAAAGAAGAAAGAAATTGAAGAAGCTTTTGATTCGAGTGGATTAATATTGTATTCCATTGAAGTCCAAGAAGCAAGCCATGAACTTTGATCATTCCATATCAGGTATTATTTTTCTATAGTCTTCATCATTATTTGGATGTACTTTTACATATACCCTTCTAATAGATATGATTTTATTATAGTTATAGTTTTTTGCTTTTGATGTGGTGGGGTGCATTTCGTAGTCAAATGGAATTTAACCGAAGCAATGAGTATACTGTCATGAACTTTCATGGGATTATGCAGTAGCAGTGCATAACTTATGACCATTGCTTATGAATTATGCAAGGGAAGGAGATGCGAGCCCTTCTTTCAAAATTATATTTGTATGTGGGAACTCCAATAGTGCATATAATGATGCTTTAGAGATATATTACATACAATTTTTATTTCTATATCTTTCAGTTGTCAAATATAAAATTTCACAAACAAAAAAAAACGTTATATTCACAGGATATTGTTGGTAATTTGGGTCTGACCCATGATTCAATTGGACACTGTGGGTTAGATGGTGATGTGGATGAAATGTTATTAATATCATATATTGTTTTATATGGTTCATCTGAATAAGGTTTCCCTTCATTAATTACAAGAGGCCATGACATTTGGTGTTCCCTTAATTGCCCCTGATTATCCCATCATTAAAACATATGTAAGTTAAAATCATTTACATCATTTCATGTATATTAGGTTAGGTGATGTTGAAATATGATTTCTTTTTGTTTCTTTTATAAAGATCTCTCTATTCCCAGGGGTTATTGATGGTGAAACTTCATTCCATTTTGACAAGCCCTCACCAAAAGTTAATCAGGATTTATTGATCGTCTTTTTTCTGCATGTTTTTGCTATTGCTTGAAACGAAAAGCATGGAACCGTTGCCCCTAAAGGATGAAAAAGGCCCTCAAAACGGCACTAAGGTGAGCATGATGATGCGAGTAAACTTTTTGTAGTTCAAGGTTTAAAATTATGGGATCATTTTTACCCACAATTGTCCCAAGTCACCTTCAACCAACAGCCTGTTTAAGCTTTAAAGGGAAAGCATGACAATTCTGTTTGAATTCTGATAACATCTGTTGGTTGAGGTGGACAATTTAGCAAACATAAATTAATTGTTGTTCATAAGGAGCAAAGTTTTCTCGATCAGAAAAATGTCAACTCAACCTAAAAATTAAATAAAGAGTAAGTTTTCTATCGTAAAGTATGTATTTTCTAAATTTAAGGCGGTATGTATTTTTTCTAATTTGTTTGATTTTTTCAATTTTTACTAATTTTTGAACGTGTTGTGTACCAGGATGAAGATTTAAAAATATGAGTTGTAATTATAAACATGGATATAGATAAAATGTGTTCCAATTGAGGATGTATACATTTGGTGCTTAAACTCAAGCGTTGGGGACTTCTGGGATGCAATTTTCAGACTCCCAAATATCTTGGGAGATATTACCATGGCAGTTCTACCATTAGATTCATATTGCAAAAAGAAAAAGAAAAATTAAAGGTAACATGAAGGTTTGAAAAGAGACTTCTGGAATAAGTAGGGAGGTTTTGAAATTTTGTTAAGGTATAGATATCGGCCTCATGCCTTTTTGTTAGTCAAACACTAATTTATAGTGTAACATGGTGAAAAACCATGAGTTTCTAATGGTTTTGATGCCCAAAACCAAATATTAGTGGGATAATATACATATGAACACCGGAAACTTTGTTGTGAAGACGACAAATCCATGAGGACTGGGGTGTAAAAAAAAGAATACAGTTAAAGAAATAAGATGAAGTAGTCAAACATTGTTTTGAGCTGTCAAAATGAAGAGGGTTTGGTTGAAGCCCATTTGTTGTAGATTATAGGATGGGTGGCATAGTGAATTGCTAACCAAATACTTTTCATGGCCAAAGTGTTTGGATAAAAGTTCAACCAAGTAAGATATGAATTTGTCATTTGGGTTAAGGGAAACATAGTTTACTTTTGTGTTGTTATTTTTGTATTCTTAACTATGTTAATAAAAATTATAATGGTATACTAAATATGATAATAACATTAACATTTACCATATACTTGGATTTAATGGGTATTTTGAACATTACTGATATACCTATTCCTCATTTTAGCCATATCTTATTGGAAAAATTCATTTTACAAAGTTTTAATCAATCCGTACCCGTGTAATACACGGGTTTTTAACCTAGTTAGTTATAAAGACGGCAAAAATAACATAAAACAAGCGAAACAATTTGAAACGAGAGAATAATATATTCCCTTCGAAACAATAAAATTAGAATTATCGTAATTTAACATTTATGAGACGAATAAAACAAAAAAGATAATTCCAATTAAAGGAAAAAAACAAAAAGACATAAAAATAGTGAATCGTTCAAGGTTTGAGTTCATATTTATCTTATTAGACTCTGTCTCATGTTGCAAAAAAACCATCGAGATTAATGGAGATCATCTCGAAAGAAATCATCAGACCGTCATCCCGGACACCTGAGCACCTCAAAACTTTCACACTCTCCTTGCTCGATCAACTCACTTTGCATACCTACGCTCCCATAATTCTCTTGTACGAATCTAAAACCGTAACTTGCAGTGAAGTCTTGAAGAAATCATTGTCAAAAACCCTAACAAAATACTACCCGTTTGCCGGAAGACTTAGAGAAGACGGCATCACAGTTGACTGCAACGATGAAGGAGTAATTTTCGTGGAAGCAAAAATCGTTGGTTGTAAACTATCCGATTTCCTTCAAAATCCAACCTATGAAACACAAATCTTACTATTTCCTGAAGGTTTCTTGTGGAAAGGGTCATGCATCGGTCACACCTTTCTTGCAGCTCAAGCAACATACTTCGACTGTGGAGGCATGGCGGTGTCTATATCCATGTCCCACAAGGTTGCAGACGCACCGTCTCTTGGGGTTTTCCTTAGCGACTGGGCTGCCATGGCGCGAGGAGAAGTGAGACCACCTCCATTAATCCTTGCTACATCCATCCCTTCGTTGAATCTCGCATACACGATGCCTGAGATCGAAATCGAAATGAGTGAAACTCTAATCACAAAAAGGTACGTATTTCATGCAGAAAACATAGCCAGGTTGAAACGACGAGTGATGGGATTAGTGGACAACCCTACAAAAATCGCAGTCGTGACTGCGTTTCTTTACAAATGTGCGATGTTGGCTTCGGTTTTGAAAACGGGCTGTTTCAGTAACTCGATTTTGATTCAGTTAGTAAACATGCGGCCACGTATGGCGCCTCCGTTGCCGGAAAATTTTATCGGAAACTTCACTTGGTATTTCTCAACATCAAACGATGATCAAAGTGAAATCAGTCTGGGAAATTTGGTATTACAGATGAAGAAAGGAATCAAAGAACTGGGGGATAAAAACAATCTTCATGATTGGTTGAATAGCGTTAGGGAATCTGCAAACAATGTAAAAGAATTGTTTGATAATCTTGATATTTACAGGTTTAGCCATGTACGTGGAGGTTCTTTTTACCAGATGAATTTTGGGTGGGGGAATCCGAAATGGGGCACCATTGCAGATGTGTTGGTGAAGAACACGTTCATCTTGTATGATACACCAGATGGAAATGGAGTTGAAGCTGTGGTGAATCTTGAAGAAGAACACATGAGATTGTTTGAGAGTAATAAAGAACTTCTAGAGTTTGCTTCGACGAACAGAACTTTGCAATTTGAACCAATTGCTCAGTCGCGGATGTAATATCCAAAATAATGGTGGTTGTCTCAAGTTTTTAGATTCTCTTTGTGTTTTTGGTTGTGATACATAAATTCGTAAGGGAATAAGTTGCACACAACAAGATTGTTTCTTGTAAAAGATGGTTATGCTATAAATTATGTATTGGCCAATACTTGTAATAAAAAAGTTCACTTAAATACACGTAGACTCGAATAGTTACAACATACTTCTCATTCCTTGTTTTTGTATATAAGAATCTAGAAAATTTTCTATACTAGAAAATCACTATTGTCGCTACCAAATCTTCGTTGAAAATTAAACCTTGCTTCTTTCTTGAACCCTTCAACTACAACCCAGTTAACCCCTTTAATACATGCATCGCACTACTAGAAAACATGGGGGTTAGCCACGCACATTTGCGTGGCTGTTGTGTGGTAAAAGCCGAATAGACACGCAATAGCCACGAAAACTGACCTGTGGAAGAACCATTTGTGTCTAAATTGTAGTGACGCTTTAGCCACGCAACAACCACGCACAGTTTACCACGCATTAGCCACGCCTTTTTACCACACCATAACCACGCATTTTTAGCCACGCAATAACGAGGATTTAAACACGCAATAACCACGGAGATTTTACCACACCATACCCACGCATTTTTAGCCACGCAATAACAACGAGGATTTAGACACGCAATAACCACGGAGATTTTAACACACCATACCCACGCATTTTTAGCCACACAATAACAACGAGGAATTAGACACGCAATAACCACGGAGATTTTACCACGCAATAACCACGGAGATTTTACCACGCAATAACCACGCAAAGATTAGCCACGCAATAACCACAAACATTGTCTTTGACTTTTAACCACGGAATACCCACGCATTACGTTTTTTTTTAAATACCAGAATTGTAGTTTTAATTCCAGTTTTTTTTTTTGTCATTAACCTCAATTGACAAAACACACACACATATTATATATATATATATATATATATATATATATTACCAATAAATAGTAGAATGCTATAATAGGCAAGTAAAAAGATAGAATGTTTTTCCTATTAATAATTTCATGCTAATTATTAGGATACATGGTTATTTTTCAAAGTACAACGATATAATAAATAAGTAAACTAAAAAAGTAGAATGTAATAACATCAAAAAACTTTAATGTATACATAATCAGGTCGGTTCTATGCCTTTGACAAAGCTCACAAACTGGACCCAACAAAGTATGTGTTCACTTCTGTTCCATCTTTTATCAGGTAGTGTATTTTTCCCCTGCCTCTTTCCTTGTTAATGAGAAAAAGCAAAAAGGAATCTTCTTTCTTTTCCATTTGATCTCCATCCATTTTGCTTGCTCATGTTCTTTTTCCTTTTTATTTTCAAGGCTGAGAATCTGCCAACACAGAAATGCAATGTAAGAGAGCTTTTATTATTCCATATTTTTTCCTAAGGAAAAATAATATAGAATACTAAAAGAAGTAAATTAGTGCATATAAATTGATATTTGTTAAGTTGTTTGGAATTAAATTTAAGGAAAAAAAAACATAAATAAGAAGAAGGAAGCATTTCTAAACATTTTAAAACCATTAGTTTCGTGTTTTTATTCAAATCTAGCAACGGAAGTAAACAAAGTAGTAATAACCTTATATCGTGATGCTTGTGGATCTGCCACAAGTTTTGGTTCATTAGATGACATGTTGAATGATGATCCAGTGACCAAACCTTTGCACATGAAGCAACAATGCCCGAGATGAGTTGCCTGCCATTTGATGTTTTGACCTCAACCGTCAAGTATAAAATACTGAATCCAACAATGAGAAATAAATAAAGAACATATAAATTATTTATGAGAGAAAAATGAAATGTTTAGGTGTTACATTGCTAAGTGCAAAATTTCAAAAAATGGAGCAATTTCACCACCATTTGAACCATATAAAACATTCAAACATATAATACCTTAAACCGACTTCGATATAAACCAATACATACAGACATATAAATACATTAAAATTAATCGTAGAACTAAATTTTAACTAACAAAAGTTCTAGCTTTTCTAAGATATTCAAATTAAAGAAAGAACATCGAGACTTTGAATTCAAGCCAATTCTCTTAATAAAAGAGAAACCACAATCAAATGTTGCACATAACAAGAAGGTCAGATTTGCTGATCGGAACCCACATATACATATCCAGTAGCTGGTATTCATCTATACAAAAATGAAGATGTATAGACTAATCTGATGTATAAACAAAAACCATCATATTTAAGATCTGAAAAACCTGATGAAGATGATCAGGATCTGAAATACAAATTCAGTCCATCGGTAACTAAAACAAATACCAACATCATATTCAGTAAGCAATTGGTAGGAAGGAAAGAATCAGACCTTGCTGTGCAGGCTATTCCATCAGAATCCGGTCCGAGACGAAGGTAAGACAACTTCAATCGGAGGAGGTGGTTTTCGACATCGGAAAATCAGGAATCGACAGCAGTGGCTTTCGACAGTTTCAATCGGGAGTAAATCAGTAACGGAGGCGGTGGTTTTTGACAGCGAAAATCGACAATTCAGAGGCACCAATCGGCTATCGGAGGCACGACCTCGCTGTGCAGGCTGTCCCGTCGGAGGAAACCACTGCAGTGAGGTTGATCGGAGGCAAGAACAGCTTGGAGGGGATGCGGTGGTCGGACTGGCGGCGGTGGTCGGACTTGGCCATATGGAACCGGGATGGGGGATAAGAGGAGAAGAAGATGCGGCTAGGTTTCAGAGGAGGAGAGGGTTTGTCTTTGCTGCAAATGAGGGGGAAGTAATCGCAGCCCATTTTTAATTCGAATCCCGTGGAAGATGCGTGGCTATTCAGACACGCCATAACCACCATCCACGGTACTTTTCGTTAAGCAGCATGTACAAGATAGGTAAGCTTTGGTCGTTAATGCGTGGTTAAAATAGCCACACGATAGCCACAACACATGGTATTTCAGCATATTTAATTTATTATTTAAAATTATTGTTATTAAAATATATTAATATTATTTAAATACTTATTTTATTTTTAAAATTATTTTCCAAACAAAATTTAAGTAATGGGTTTTGAAGGTCTATACGTGTGTGTAAGTCGAATTTACTTATAAACTAGGAAATATAAAGATAATAAAGTATAGTAAGGATGTGCAAAAAATGAATCCAAAAAAATAATGTTTGCCCATCAAAAAACAAAAAATAAAAAAAAATCGTAGCTATTGCGTGGCTAATTAGCCACGCATTTAACACGCATACAGGCAGTGCGTGTTTGTTGCGTGGCTAATTAACCACGCAATAGCCACGCACTGCCTGTATGCGTGGTAAATGCGTGGATAATTAGCCACGCAATAGCCACGAAATTTTTTTATTTTTCGTTTTTTGATGGGCAAACATTATTTTTTTGGGTTCATTTTTTGCACATCCTTACTATACTTTATTATCTTTATATTTCCTAGTTTATACGTAAATTCGACTTACACACAAGCGTGTACACCTTCGAAACCCGTTACTCATTTCAAGCTTTATACTTTCAAAGTGCATAATCACTTGTAGTTTTAACACACCAACACATTGATGCACATACACTCATACTCATAGACACACACACACACGTATACATATACTTTACACACACATACATACTTATACCCATACACTCACACATTGTATGATCATGAGTATTGATTAGAGTGATAGAAAGAGAAAGAGAGTGGGTGTGTACGAGTGTGCATGTGTATGAGTATGAGTATGAGTGTATATGAGAATGAGTGTATATGAGTATAAGTGTGTGTGTCCATCAATGTGTTGGTGTGTTAAAACTACAACTGTTTATACACATTGAAAGGATAAATATTGAAATGAGTAACGAGTTTTGAAGGTGTACACGCGTGTGTGTAAGTCGAATTTACATATAAACTAGGATATATAAAGATAATAAAGTATAATAAGGATGTGCAAAAAATAACCCAAAAAATTAATGTTTGCCCATCAAAAAACAAAAAATACCAAAAAAATCCGTGGTTATTGCGTGGTTAATTAGCCATGCATTTGTCACGCACACAGACAGTGTGTGGCTATCGCGTGTTTAATTTACCACGCACTGTCTGTGTTTGTGGTAAATGTGTGGTTAATTAGCCACGCAATAACCACATACTTTTTTCTATTTTTCGTTTTTTGATGGGCAAACACTATTTTTTTGGGTTCATTTTTACACATCTTTATTATAGTTTATTATCTTTATAATTCCTAGTTTATACGTAAATTGGACTTACACACAAGCGTTTACACGTACCAATCCCGTTACTCATTATTGCGAAAACATAAAACACAATACCCACGGATGTTTTTATTATTGTGAAAACGTAAAACAAAAAAATAATAATATTAATAATATTAACAATAATAATAATTATAATTATGAGACTAATAATAATAATAATAATAATAATAATAATAATAATAATAATATATAAATACCCACGCAACTGCCACGACAATTTTATTACGTGGCTAAACCATTGTTCGTGGTAGTTGCGTGGCTATTTAACCACGCCATAACCACGCTTTATTTATTGTTTTCCATTTATATATATTAACCACTCTTTCGTGGTAGATGCGTGGTTATTTAACCACGCAATAACCACCAACCATTTTCCTGATACTTTAAATCATTGTTCGTGGCAGTTGTGTGGCTATTTAACCACGCAACAGCCACGGATTTCTTATGCGTTGAAGTTCCGTCACAAATGCGTGTCTAAATTTGGGGTTTCAGGTTGTGTGACAGATGCGTGTTAATTGCAAAAAATGAACCCAAAAAAATAATGTTTACCCTTTAAAAAACGAAAAATACAAAAATCTTTGTAGTAATTGCGTGGGTAATTAGCCACGCATTTTCCACAAAACCAGACATTGCGTGGTAAATGCGTGGTAAATTAGCCACGCAATTAACACGACTGTATTTGTATTTTTCGTTTTTTGAAGGCCAAAACTTATTTTTTTGGGTTCATTTTTTGTACATCCTTATTATACTTTATTATCTTTAAATTTCTCCGTTTATACGTAAATTCAACAATAATAATAATAGTAACAATAATAATAATAATAATAAGTATACGAAAGGGATATCTTGAACGAAAACGAAAAAAGTAATACGAAAACGAAAAAAATAATAATATTAATAATATTAACAATAAAACGAAAACGGATGAGGCTTATAACCCAAAACGATATAATTAATAAAACGAAAACATGAACGAAAATAATAATAATAATAACAACAATAATTATTATTTGAAATGGTTATATTGTAATAAAGGGAAATAATAAACGGATGAGGCTTATAGCCGAAGTGGTAGTTGATGTTTCCCCCCACAGAGGAGACCAGGGTTCGAATCCCGGCACCTCATTTTTTCGATTTTATGTTGTTGTTGTTGTTGTAGATGCGTGGCTATTTAGCCACGCAATATCAACCAGGCATTTGCTGATGTTTTAAACTATTGTTCGTAGCATTTGCGTGTCTATTTAGCCACGCCATAAACACAGTTTTCCATTTATCTATATTAGCCATTCTTTTACCACGCATTCAGTGACTGCGTGGCTATCGCGTGGCTAAGTTTGCCATGCTATAGACACAATTTTCCATATATCTATTTTAGCCACTCTTTTACCACGCATTCAATGGCTGCGTGGCTATCGCGTGGCTAAGTTTGCCACGCAACGACAACGAATTTATGATGCGTTGTGGTTTCGTTACAAGTGCGTGTCTAAAATTGGGGTGTAATTGATGTGTGGTAATTGCATGTCTATTTAGCCACACAAAAATTGCGTGGCTATTTTTCGTGGCTAAATACCCATTTCTCTAGTAGTGTCGTCCTAGCATTTTCTAGTGACATAAAACCGAAAATGCTACTATTTACGTCAATATTTGACAACCTAAAAAAAATAGAAGCGACTTAACCAAAAGAAATAGAGGCAGGGGAGAAGGATAAGCATGGTTAATGCAGTTGGAGAATTGAGCAAGGTTAGTGAGAGACATAATTGAGTTTTGTAGTTAGACAAAAGTTAGATAGGGAAATATGTGTTGGAAGTTAATCCGAACTTACAGCAAAAGACTTGGTCATTTACTTTTCCTATTCTGTTGGTTTTATTTAATTTAGTCATTAGTGATTTTAGAGTCAAATAAGTATATGCTTCTTGTTGACCCATGGTATCATAGCCGCGCTCGAAGCCCTTGTATGCCCAAGTATATGCCTCGTAATACCTCAATAGATTCAGAAAAGAAGCAAGACAGTTAGGTTACGCTTCATTACCCGATGTTAGCCAAGAACAACTATACCAGAAAGGCCATAAAAATTAAGGTTTTCATGCAAGCCCAAGGAGTTTGGGACGCAATAAAGCCTACAGATCCAAAAAAGCCATGGAACAGAGGAAAGACAAGAAGGTGAGATGGTGATGGTGGCCATCTATAAATGTATCCCCGAAGAGATGTTATCATTGCGGAGAAGCAATCGGCCAAGGAGGCATGGGAAACATTGAGAACGATGTACTTGGGTATTAACCGTGTGAAGAATGCAAAGATTCAATCGTTAAAGGCTGAAATTGAGGTCCTCATGATAAAGCAGGCAGAGTGTGTTGATGATTTTGCAATAAAGTTTAACAACATTGCAAATAACAGCAATGCCTTGGGAGATACAATAGAAGAGGCATACATGGTTAAGAAGCTTTTATGAGTGGTTCCTTCTAAGTTCTTACAGATAGCTTCCTTCATTGAGCAATTTGGCAATCTCGACACGATGTTGGTCGAAGAGGTTATGGGAAAGCTTAAAGCTCACAAGGAGTGTCTACGTGGGCAGTGTGATAATGGTTCTGCTCAACTACTCCTAACTCAATAGGAGTGGCAATCAAGAAATAAGAAAGCTAGAGAGGGAGAATCATCCTTCGGTGGTAGATCTTGTTAGGTTAACCGGGTAATACAACATGGTTTCAGTGGGTCATGGGTTTGACCCAGAAATAGTCAAGCAAGATTGGAGCAAAAGAAGCAAGATCAATAATCAAGATTAAGGGGGTGAATGTAGCTTTTAATCTTGATATTATAAGTTTATTTAATTAGTATTTTAGTCATAAATAATTGTGGCGTGGGTCTCTTTGGTGGTTTCCATAATTGTGTCTCTCCATTAAAAATGTCGGGCAATAATTAAGGTAGGGTAGTAATCTTTCTTTTCTATATATATGTATTGGTTGAATCTTTGTTCATTGAGAAAGGAAAATGTGACAGTAACGTTTTTAGCTTTCCATTTCTTTTCTCCCTTTTGCATGTTCATCTCCATCTGTTTCTTCTTGAGCAATTATTGCATAGAGCTCAAACCAACATTTGGTACCAGAGCCTCGTTCGAGTGCTCGGGGTGTATCGTTGCAGCTTTTGATCAAGACTGTTCGGGTAGAAGACACTAACCGACGTATTGCATGAAACGAACGGGTCCCGTCAAAGCAGGAGGCTTTGGGTTGGTTCGTTGTGCAAGTGCAAGAAGACATTAGATCTTGGAAGATTGTTTTTCTTGGTCGGTGGAAGAGTGATTTTGGAATGGGTATGATCGGAAAAAGGTTGAGGTGTCAAAAAGGAGTCTAACCGGAGTTGCGGGATAAACGGGCAGCAAGAAACATCAAAGCAGGTGTCTTTGTTCAGTCCGTTTCGCGGGTTGCAGAAGACAGTAGAGGTAGTTGTGACCTTGTTTTCTTGACCGGTGGTAGAAGCTTTCATAACGAAGGTGGATGAAGGAAGCAACGGCATCAAGGCGATGGTGTTTTTCCTCTTGTAAGGTTGTACGGTTGTCGCACGAAGGTTAGGGTGGTCGTCGGAGAAGAAGATGATGGATCAGCGTGTTAAAAGATGGTCTTGATCAGATTGTTCGTGTCAAAAAAAAAAGAGTTTGCCGGCGGAGGTGTGTGAAAAATCGATTAGAAAGGATCCGTCAAAGCAGGGCTTCAGATTTGGTTCGTTTCAGGCGGTTACGAACGGAAGAGATCCTTCGAAGCGGGTGGCTTGGATTCGGTTCGGCTTTGCTGGAAAAAGAAGACGGAACAGCAGGTTGCTTGTTTTCTTAGTCGGTGGAATGAGCTCTTGTTTCATAGCCAAAACGGAGGTGACTTTGGACGTGGCCGGAGAGAGGTCGTGATCGTTCCGGGATAAGTCGAGATGGTGGCTGAATGGACGGAGGCAAACGAAGATGATCAAGGTGTTGATAATCAAAAGGAAAAACATTGTTGTGAACCGGTATCAACAAACCGGTTAAGGGGGTGATTGTTAGGTTAACCGGGTAATACAACATGGGTTCAGTGGGTCATGGGTTTGACCCAGAAATAGTCAAGCAAGATTGGAGCAAAAGAAGCAAGATCAATAATCAAGATCAATAATCAAGATTAAGGGGGTGAATGTAGCTTTTAATCTTGATATTATAAGTTTATTTAATTAGTATTTTAGTCATAAATAATTGTGGCGTGTGTCTCTTTGGTGGTTTCCATAATTGTGTCTCTCCATTAAAAATGTCGGGCAATAATTAAGGTAGGGTAGTAATCTTTCTTTTCTATATATATATATATATATATATATATATATATATATATATATATATATATATATATATATATATATATATATATATATATATATATATATATATATATATATATATGTATTGGTTGAATCTTTGTTCATTGAGAAAGGAAAATGTGACAGTAACGTTTTTAGCTTTCCATTTCTTTTCTCCCTTTTGCATGTTCATCTCCATCTGTTTCTTCTTGAGCAATTATTGCATAGAGCTCAAACCAACAGATCTCAACCGCAACATAGCAGTTTTAAAGGAACCGAGGTAGGGGTCAAGGAAGAGTATATGGCAGTGGAAGAGGTAGCGAACATAACAATTCACATGATCGGAAAAATCATGAACAAGGGCGAGGTTCTGGTGGGAGTCGTGACCAGTGGCGGATCCAGCCTCCAAATCAAGGGGGTCCAATACATATAGTTTTTCAAAAAAATCTCAAATGAAGAGCAAATTCAAAAATTTTCCTATGCAAAATTGAGTGAAAATAGAGTCAAGGGGGTCCCTGCACCCCACTCAAACCCTCTGGCTCCGCCCCTGGTCGTGACCGTAGCACACTTAGATGCTACAATTGTAATGGTATCGATCATTACGCATCAATGTGTCATAAGCCTCGATGTGAGAGAAACCAACAGCTAGCTCAAGCTCGCAAAGAAGAACCTACACTTTTGATGACAAAAACTGTGATACTAGCTTCTGATGTAGTGTTGTTAAATAAAGAACATGTGAACCTAAAACTTCCATTGCAAGAGGATAAGTCAGCAAAGTCAAATTTGTGGTGCTTGGATAATGGCGCTAGCAATCACATTGCAGGTCAAATATCGAAGTTTAAAGACTTGGATACAAGCATTAAGGGATGAGTAAACTTCGGTGACAATTTTGTGGTTCACATCGAGGGAAAAGGTTCGATTATATTTCAGTGCAAAAATGGTGAACAGGGAGTACTACGATATGTGTACTTCATACCAAACTTATGAAATAATATCGTAAGTTTAGGTCAACTCACGCAAGGAAGTAATAAGGTCGCCATGGATGGGGAAACACTTTGGGTATACAGCAAGAAATGGAAGCTTCTTATAATGGCATCTCAATCTCCAAACAGGTTATACAAAGTGATCCTTGAAGAATATGAGCATGTATGTTTAATGGCAAATTTGGATAAAGAGACATGGTTGTGGCACGGATGTCCTGGTCATGTAAACTTTGGAGCTCTTGAGTCAATGGCGGTAAAAAGTATGGTGCATGGCCTTCCCAGAATCCATCATCCAACTCAGTTATGTGAAGGATTCTTGGTAGGTAAACAAACACGAAACCTTTTTCCTACTCAATCCACAAGTAGGACCAATTTCACACTTCAGTTAGTGCATGTTGATCTTTGAGGTCTGATTTCACCAACAATGATAGGAGGTAATAAGTACTTCTTATTAGTCGTTGATGATTATAGCCGTATGATGTGGGTTTACATGTCGAATAAAAAGAAGCTGATGAAGCCTTTAACTAGTGCCAAGTAACAATTAAGAATCAAGCTAATCTGAGGATCAAAACACTTCAAACTGATGAAGCAGAGAGTTTACATCATGCGAATTTACAAGCTACTATGAGTGAGTTGGGATAGCAAGGCAATTTAACGCACCATGTAACATGCAACAAAACATTGTTGTTGAGCTATGAAACCAAACAATCATTGATATGGCTAGGAGCATGCTGAAGAGCAAAAATCTGTCAAGTTACTTGTGGGGTGAAGCTATGAGACATGTATTGCATATCTTAAACTAACTCCCGACTGAAGAATTAACTGATTGTACCCCGTATGAAGCATGGCCAGGTATGAACACATTAAAGTCTTTCGTTGTATAGCTCGCATGCAGCCATACTTAAGAAAAATTGACGATCATAGTCGAATGATGATTTACTTGGGTATAGAACCTGGTACTAAAGCACATCGGTTTTATGATCCCAAAACAGAGAATTACATATGTGTAGAGACATGAAATTTGAAGAGAACAGGAGTTGGTCTTGGTCAGATGAAGGTGGAAACAAAACTGATCAGTTCACCTTCACAGTACATGGTTTTGGTTACTCAAATCCATATCACAATACACAACCATACATGGAAACATCAGGTACTATTACACCTTTGAACATCTAAGTTCTCATTCAAGTGGTACTTACAGGAGAGTTTAGATGTCCATGACACGCCTTTAATCAAATAATTTAAAGAAAGCAACTTCGCTACACCCAACCATGATGAGTTCCTAACCAGGGATTCAAGTGATTGTGGACCGCAAGGGTACAAATCACTTATTGATGTCTTTTCACGAGCCAAGAGAGTAGATCTCGAAGATGATCGGTTATACTTTATTCATGAAGAGGAGCCCAAAATCTATTCACATGTCGTGAAACATGAAGAATGGCAAGCCGATATGAAAATCAAGTGGGATTTAATCGAAATGAATCGTATATGGAAACTCGCTAGAATACCACTTGGTCATAAGTCGATTGGGTTGAGAAGGGTGTTTAAGCTAAAGATGGATTCCAAGGGTAGTGTGATCAAGCATAAAACCCGACTTGTCACGAAAGGTTACGTTCAAAGACATGGTGTCGATTTTGAAGAAGTGTTCGCTTCCGTTGCTCGCATGGAAATGATCAGGTTGTTGTTTGCTCTTGCAGTTGTAAGAGGGTGGCAAGTTCACCATATTGATGTGAAATCAGCTTTCCTTAATGGAGAGCTTGAGGAAGAAGTGTTAGGAATAACAAAACAAGTTAGGCACTTCCGAAAAAACGATAAACGATTCCGGTAAAACACGCGGAAATAAAATGGAGAATAACGGCAAACCAAGAAAAAACTGTAAAATCGAAACACAATATTTAACGTGGTTCGGTCACGGGATCACGACCTACGTCCACGGGCGAACGAGAGAGAGAGGGTTTTATTAACACCAAGAAATTACAATCATACAAGGCTAAATTGCACTTGTAGCTTGACCGCTCACAAGAAAATATCACTCGCACTTTTGGCTGCCAAACTGGACTCTGCACAAAAGGCTATCTCACAAAATCGTGATATATCTATCTATGTGTTTGTGTTTCTTTGTGTTTGTGTTTGTGTGGTGCTATAACCCTTTCACTGATCCTCTATATATACATGTTTGAAATGCATATAATATTCATGAGGAGATCAAATTTGAAACGAGTGCATAGCCAGCCTTTTTTTTTTCTTTGACTTTCACACTTTTCACATGCAATGAGCCATAACTTTTGACTCACCAAACTTTTGAAAAAAATCTTCACCTAACAATCTCCCACTTGAAGATTTTGAACAACGTAGTCTTTCTCTACAGTCCAATTGTTGCATCAATTCTTCAATCTCTCTCGCTCCTGCCATCCCTCCTTTTCAAACTTCTGGAAGGCCAGTTGAAGTCATACAAAACTTCAACTTGTCTATGGTAACCACCTTGGTGAACATATCTGCTGGATTCTTCGTTCCAAGGATTTTCTTCAGATTCAGAGTTCCATCATTGATTAACTCTCGAATGAAATGGTACCTCATTTGAATGTGTTTCGTTCTACTATGAAACACCGGATTCTTTGCCAGGTGAACTGCACTCTGGTTGTCACAATGCAGTACACAATCCTCCTGTTGCATTCCAAGTTCTGATAAGAAGTTCTTCAACCATATAAGCTCTTTGGCTGCTTCTGCAATAGCCATGTACTCTGCTTCTGTGGTTGAAAGAGCAACACTCTTCTGTAACCTGGACATCCAACTGATTGCCGTACCTCCGATTGTGAACACATAACCTGTTGTACTCTTACCCGAATCTACACATCCACCCAAATCTGCATCGGCAAACCCTTCTAAGACTACCCCCTTTCTCCTGAAACATAGGGCAAACTCAGCTGTTCCTTTCAAGTAGCGTAACAGCCACTTTACTCCTTCCCAATGCTCTTTTCCTGGATTTGACATGAACCTGCTAACAACTCCCACTGCATGAGCAATATCTGGTCTTGTGCATACCATTGCATACATCAAACTACCAACTGCAGATGCATAAGGAACTTTAGCCATCTGATCTCTGTCTTCTTCCGTCTTTGGGGATTGCTTCTTTGAGAGTTTTAACTGACTTCCCAAAGGTGTACTTCTGGCCTTGGCATCTGCCATGCTGAACTTTTCTAAAACTTTCTTGATGTACTTTGTTTGCGAAAGTTTTAATGTACCGGTAACTCTGTTCCTGGCTATGCTCATGCCCAATATCTGCTTAGCAGCCCCTAGGTCCTTCATCTCGAACTCTCTGGACAACTGCTTCTTAAGCTTGTTGATCTCCTGCATGTCGGATCCAGCTATCAACATGTCATCAACATATAATAACAGGATGATGTAAGAGGAGCTGAATTTCTTCAAGTAACAGCAGTGATCCATCTCACATCTGCGATACCCACTCCTTTGCATGAAGCTATCAAACTTCAAGTACCACTGTCTTGGAGCCTGCTTCAATCCATACAGACTTTTCTTCAGTTTACACACCAGATTTTCCTTACCGACTGTAGGAAAACCTTCTGGTTGTACCATGTAGATGTCTTCTTCCAGGTCGCCATGGAGAAAAGCTGTTTTCACATCTAGCTGTTCTAGATGGAGATCTTCAGAGGCTACAATACCCAAGACCATTCTGATTGTAGTCATCTTCACAACTGGAGAGAAGATCTCATTATAATCGACCCCTCTTTTCTGTTGGAACCCCTTGACCACTAATCGTGCCTTGTATCTTTTACTGCCATCAATCTCATCCTTTACCCGAAACACCCACTTGTTCTGCAGTGCTTTCTTCCCTGCTGGGAGCTTGACTAAGGACCAAGTATGGTTCTTGTCAAGTGAGCTCAATTCGTCTTCCATAGCCTTCTTCCACTGTATGGAATCTTTCATCCTTAAAGCCTCTGGATAAGACTCAGGTTCACCATTCTCTGTCAGCAATAAGTAATTTGCTGAAGGAGAATACCTAACTGGAGGTCTTCATACTCTAGTGGATCTACGAACAGTAGGAGTTGAGGTCTCTGCATCATCTGCAACCCCGTCTTCAGAACTACTGTCATCTGTGCTCCCACTATCTCCATATACATCAGAGCTCCCACTGCTTCCTGAACTTTCACCTATCTCTGGAGTACTGATAGGTTTCACAACGTCATCTTCAGAGATCTCTTAAAACTCAACTTGATTTTCTGCTTTCTCTGGTTGTTTGTTTCTGCCTGAGCTCTCTGCAAGTTGATCTTTATATAGGACGTTCTCGTTGAACACCACATCCCGGCTTCTGATAACCCTTTTATTTTG
The DNA here is from genome assembly GCA_023525715.1 of Cichorium intybus. NCBI lineage: Eukaryota > Viridiplantae > Streptophyta > Magnoliopsida > Asterales > Asteraceae > Cichorium > Cichorium intybus. The sequence goes on along the minus strand of CM042016.1, from coordinate 35,390,253 downwards.
GTTATCCCAGAAGCGGTACCCCATGTCGTCCAACCCATAGCCTATAAAAGTGCATTTCCTTGCTTTTGCCTCTAGCTTGTCTCTCTCCGAGTCTTTAACTTTGACATAAGAGACACAACCGAAAACTTTCAAGTGTTTGAGTGTAATCTCACGACCTTGCCATTCCTCTTCTGGAATCTTGAACCCTATGGGGACTGAGGGTCCTCTGTTGATTAAATACACAGCTGTGTTGACCGCATCTGCCCAGAACATCTTAGGTAAACCTGCATGCAGTCTCATGCTCTTAGCCCTTTCGTTCAATGTACGGTTCATCCTCTCAGCTACTCCATTTTGCTGAGGTGTCTCTGGAACCGTCTTCTGCATTCTGATTCCCTGGTCAGCACAGTAATCAACAAATTCTTTACTACTGTATTCGCCCCCATTGTCTGATCTGAAACACTTGATCTTTAAGTCTGTTTCATTTTCCACAGTAGCTTTCCATTTCTTGAAAGTGCTGAAAACTTCAGACTTATGCTTCAAGAAATAAACCCAAACCTTCCTTGTGCAATCGTCTATGAACGTGACATAGTATCGGGATCCTCCCACTGAAGAAACTGAAGTGGGACCGTAGACATCTGAATGAACTAGCTCCAGCTTTACGGACTTGGGCTGATGACCCACCTTCTTGAAAGTGACTTTCTTCTGTTTGCCAAGAACACATGGCTCACAGAAATCGACTTTCACAGTCTTTAGCTCTGGTATTCTTCCTTTGGAGGCTAGAATCTTCATTCCTTTCTCACTCATATGCCCAAGTCTTTGGTGCCATAGAGTAGATGCCCTAACTTCTTCAACAGCGTGTGCTTCGGCATCAGAAACTTCCACCATATAAAGTGTACCCCGCTTCTGTCCTCTAGCAACAACTAGATTCCCCTTTGTCACCTTCCACTGATGATCACCAAATATAACATGGTGACCTTCATCATCAAGCTGCCCCACGGATATTAACATCCTCTATAAGTCAGGAATGAACTTGACATTCTTCAAAGTCCAATCTGTACCTAAAGTTGTCTTGAGGACCACATCCCCAACACCTGTAATATCCAGGCTCTTGTTGTCTGCTAGTCTGACTTTTCCTTTGTACTGCCGGAAATTTTGCATTACTTCTCTGGAATGACTAGCATGGAACGACGCACCGGAATCCATGATCCAGGATTCTGTTGAGTTTTCAACACAGCAAATGAGCGCATCATCTTCAGAATCTACTGCCATATTGACTTCCTTCTTGCCTTTGTCTGTCGAAGGCTTTGGACACTGATTTCTGAAATGACCATTCTCTTTGCAGTTCCAACAAGTAACATCAGTCCTGTTTTTCTGACCACCTCTCTTTCTTGACTTCGATCTTCCTCTACCACCGCCTTCTTTGTTGGACCTTCTTCCTCTGTCTTCTGTACTTAGGAGACTACTGGAAGATTCTCCGGCACTCCGTCTTCGCACATCCTCTCCAAGGATTAAGTCGCGAATACCTTCGAATGACAACTTAGCACCTCCGGCTGAACTGCTAACTGCTGTTACTGTACCGGACCAACTCTCAGGCAACGAAGATAATAACAGCAACGCTTGGACTTCGTCTTCGAATCCAATATCAACAGATATCAATCTTGATATTATTGAGTTGAATTCATTCACATGGTCTGTCACCGAGCCGCCTTCTTTCATCTTCAGATTCACCAACTGCCGAATCAAGAAAACCTTATTTGCCGCTGAAGGTTTTTCGTACATATTAGACAGCGCATTTATCAGATTGAAGGTTGTCTTTACACTGACAATATTGTATGCTACATTTTTTGCCAATGATAACCTTATAACTCCAAGTGTCTGCCGATCTAATAAGTCCCATTCTTCCTGCGCCATCGCTTCAGGTTTTGTTCCGAACAGTGGTAGATGTAATTTTTTCTGGTAGAGATAATCTTCGATTTGCATTCTCCAAAATCCGAAATCGTGACCTTCGAATTTTTCGATCCTAACTTTCCCATCTTCAGCCATAGCTCGAAAAATAATATTTATAAGGCCAATCGAAACCTCGTTTCTGATGTGGAAAATCAGACTAAGCTGCAACCACAGAGCATACGCGAGATACGACTTCCTTTAAACCCGGAGCTCTGATACCAGTTTGTTAGGAATAACAAAACAAGTTAGGCACTTCCGAAAAAACGATAAACGATTCCGGTAAAACACGCGGAAATAAAATGGAGAATAACGGCAAACCAAGAAAAAACTGTAAAATCGAAACACAATATTTAACGTGGTTCGGTCACGGGATCACGACCTACGTCCACGGGCGAACGAGAGAGAGAGGGTTTTATTAACACCAAGAAATTACAATCATACAAGGCTAAACTGCACTTGTAGCTTGACCGCTCACAAGAAAATATCACTCGCACTTTTGGCTGCCAAACTGGACTCTGCACAAAAGGCTATCTCACAAAATCGTGATATATCTATCTATGTGTTTGTGTTTCTTTGTGTTTGTGTTTGTGTAGTGCTATAACCCTTTCACTGATCCTCTATATATACATGTTTGAAATGTATATAATATTCATGAGGAGATCAAATTTGAAACGAGTGCATAGCCAGCCTTTTTTTTTCTTTGACTTTCACACTTTTCACATGCAATGAGCCATAACTTTTGACTCACCAAACTTTTGAAAAAAATCTTCACCTAACAAGAAGTTTTCCCAACTTCAAGGGTTCGAGAAGAAAGATCAACCAACAAAAAGTGTATATGTTATTCAATGCTCTTTATAGGCTCCGTCAAGCCCCAAGAGCTTGGAATACTTTACTAGAAAAGAGTTTAGGATATCCTAATTTTAGTCATTGTCCATAAGAGCATGTAGTGTATTCAAAACATACACATGATGAAACTTTGATTATCGGGATTAATGTCGATGTCCTGATCATAACTGATCATAACAAGTACTGATGTTGATTCTATCCAGAGGTTTATAATACAGATGTCAAGTCAACTTGAAATTAGTGATCTCGAGTCCCTTTTATACTACTTGGGCATCAAAGTAAAGTAGGAGAATAATTGTATCTTACCGATCCAATCCACTTATGCAAAGAGAAAACTTGAAAAGGCGAGAATGGCATATTGCAATCCCACCAAGACCCCAATGGAACCAATTCTACATATTAGCAAAGATGGTAATAGAGATCCGATAAATCGAATCGAGTATAAGAGTATCATTGGTAGTTTACGGTATCTCGTTCACACATAACCCGATATTGCATATGTTGTTAGGATTGTGAGCAGGTACACGGAGCGACCCATAACCCAACATTATCAAGTCATGAAGCATATTTTACGATGCGTGCAGGGAACAATTCATTTTGGTTTACATTACTTACAATAGAAGGTATGGAAACATTGGTGGGTTTACTAATGGTAACTTGCAAGGAGACACTGATGATCAAAAGAGTACAAAGATAATATAATTTTATTTTAACAGCAACTTGGTCTTCTAGTGTTCACAAAAGTAGAAAGTTTCGCACTCTCTTCGTTCGAAGCGAAATTCATCGAAGCCACAAGTGCAGCATGTTGTTTGGCTAAGAGCTCTTCTCAATCAACTAACCAGATGTCAATTTGATCTAGTTGTCCTTCAGGTAGACAACAAGTCTGCAATTTCGTTGATGAAGAATCCGTTTTCCATAGGAGAAGCAAACACATAGACACCCGGTTCCATTGCATACATGAACGTGTCGAAAATGAGAAAATGTGGTCAAGTGTATACACCCCGAAGAACAGTGTGTGGATGTCTTAACAAATTAAAGCATTGACAAGAGTCAAATTCAAATAAATGAATGAGCTTCTAGGAGTCAAAGATGTTGGAAAAGCAACTTTGGATTAAGGGGGGAGTATGTTAGAAGTTAATCCAAACTTGCAGCAAAATACTTGGCCATTTTGATTTATTCATTAGTGATTTTAGGAGTCAAATAAGTAACTTGTTGGTTATTGAAATAGTAGTGGTAGTGGTCCTACTTCATTAGAATCTACTTTAGTATTTTTAGCTTTGTATGTATCAGAATATTTTTCGATTAAAGAGAATATAGAGAGATATAAAGAGAATGGGGAGTGATTTTTCCACGAATGGTTGTTATCCATCCACTGAAAAATACATATATTGACATTTATGCCCCTTCTTATAAATTAAAGATATTGGAGAGATTTTATTTCCAAACAAGCGCACCGATCACAACCCTTCTTCTTCCTCCTTTTTCGGCTTCTTCTTCCTCCTTCTTCGGCTGGTGATCAATGCAGATCCGTCTGCAACTGGAGAGGACATGGGACGCCTGCTGCATCTTCGTCATCCAAAAACTGGTATCCATATGCTACAGAAGCTCATTTATTGGAGCTATTTGCTACATTTATCACCTTTAATGGAGGCCTACAAGAACTTAACTGGTTTAAACAACCGATTACAAGGCCACCAAGAACTGTTAGAAGCTGATTCAAATCAATAGCATGTGGGAGAAAAAAGAAAGTTGCAGCAGTCGACTAGATCTGGAGCCGGAGGGGAGGTGATGATATATCTCTGGAAGGTCCGCTGAAGTTGTTGGCGGGGGTCGGAGAAGGTGGCAGTCCGGAGGCGATCCGTCAGACACCACACCACAAACAACAGGGGGAGCTTTAGGATCGGCCGACACAATGCCGGCAATGGGCTGTTGAGAGTCGACGAGGCAAGGCAACCGGATATGTTGTGCAGATTTTTTTTTTTTTTTTTGGGAATTATTAGAATCAGACAAAGAAAAAATTTTGAGATCACTTAACACAAGATTAGTGAGCCGAAGGAGGAAGAAGGAGGAAGAAGAAGAAAGAATGAATGCAGCGACAAGCTTGCCGACAGAAAATTAAAGCGCCGTTGGAGGCATTGTATGTGCGTCGTGGCAGGAGAGTTGATGCATGATTTAGGAGACTAGGGATCTTGTATCTCATAAAAAACAATAATTTTAATTGGAGAGATTTTAATTGAAGGGCAATATTGTATGTGCGTCGTGTTGGGTTGTTTTAAAAGGGATGTATAAAAAGAAGGATAACGACGATTTTGGTCTCGGATAGTGCATAGGATTTTATTAAGGTAGGGAGAGAAAGAGATCCGGATAGAGAGTAAGAGAGGGAAGAATGGCAAAAAAATAATAATAAATAAATAAAATTGGCGATGAGTATCAACAAATATGGATGAGATTATATTATATCTAATATATTTGGATATGATCAAAAGAGTATCGTGTGAGGGAAGAAAGAAAACAAACAGCACGGAAAAGAAGAGAATATTAAGAGCTGATAAATGTCTGGTATTATATGATATCTAATGTTTTCTTTAAGTAGGGTATATAGAGAAAAATGATGATTTTAGTACAATATATTTCTTGTGCAATGAATGTGAGAGGAATAGGGTGATGAGGTATATATTGTTTTCAAGAAAGAAAGAAATGAAAAGAGTATTTACAGATTACAGTACAAAAATATATTCTCACTCTAATACCTAATATGGAAACTTATAATAAGGAAATTATGACAATAATAATCTAATTAGATCAACTTATTAATCTGAACAAGTAAAGTCGCTCGGGCAATTTTTGATTCGTGACCATGTTGATTTAACATTGAGATGTGTTTTATTTTAAATTAAGGTTGTAACCAATATTTCCATTTTTTTCATCCATGTGATTGGGCTTCTAATTGTACGTTGATGACTTGATGTTACTAAACTTTCTACTTTTATTTCGGGTTAATTTGATAAATGGGTAACATTTTGGACTTCTTATATATAAATGTAACAATTTCTTTAAATCAAACCATAAGACATGTGTATAATTTTGATTTTCCTGTTTTTCGAGTTTAACAAGTTACCATGTGTTTTGATGTGTCTATTTTTTTTTTTCTTTTTAATCCAATAACCGATCCAAACCCAGTTTTAAGGAAAACTGAATTAGAAAAATGTAACGGACTGATCTTATCCATCTATATGGTTTGGGTTTACCAAAATAGAAACCAGATTTTTTCCATTCGAATTTATTCGTTTTTTAATTTATGTTTTATCTAAGATTATTTAATATATGATAGAGGTGTAATTTTTGTCCGCCTCTTCCATATAAATGTCCATACGAGGATTGGAAGGCTATTCAAGTAATATTTTAACCCTTAAACAAGTGGCGGAACAAAAAAATGTATTTAGGGGTAGCACACGGTATATTAGGGGTAGCACGTCGTAAAATTTACACTATCTCGAAATTTTTCTAAAAATTTTTCCAATACGCCGAAAAAGTTGAGTAGGGGTTCTGCGCTATATCAGTTCCGCCCCTGCCTTAAACGATCTTTGAATGACTTAGAAAAAACATTCATAAACATTACGTCATGTCAAAATGATATTTTTTCTTGACAAAACTGCAAAAATGGTCCCTATGGTTTGCTGTTTTTTGTGGTTTTGGTCCAAACATTTGCAAATTTGTATGGATGGTCCTTTTTCAGAGGTTTATTTGTGGAAATGGTCCTCGTCCAACTTGAAAAATCTATTTTGCCCTTTTAATTTCTCTTTCTTATTATTTTTAATTATTTATCAAATTTATTAAATAAAAAAATAAAACAAATCACAACCCACCTACCAATACCCCCTCCCCTCTCTCCCTCCCTTTCTCTCTCCTATAACCTCCTATACGGGTTTAGTTCTGCATGAAAACACACACAAGCACACACACACTCAAGAACATATGGGTTTGTTCTTGATGAACACACACCACCCGACCCCTTTCTCTCTCTCTCCAACTAAAACTTCTTAATTTAACCTAATTGCAAAGAACCTACTGACTTTATTCTCGATTTCAATATTATCATCGGGTTCTCCTCCGAACTTTCAAGAACACTTGATTTTGATAACCCAATTAGAAGATTCTTAAAGGGTTCATATTGGTGGTCAAACAACCCATGGTCTACTATCACTCCAGCAAAAGACGAAATCTACTTAACAACAACCCATGAATCCTTAATCGAAGTCTTGAAATACAAACCCACAATGTTATTCATGTTAATGTTATTCATGTTATCGGTAACAGGTGAGAGTGAGGAAACCAAAGTTGTGGGGCGTCAAACGCTAATGATGCATCTCCATATTGGTATTATTTGCTGGAGTCACCGATGACAGTCCATTTCCTCTAACCAATAGATCGAACAATTATGCCAAATCAACCAAAAAAACCCCTAGATTTCTTAAACCATTATCCTCAAAACAATCACATTTGCATCATGAATAACAAATCAAGCGATTCAACCCCTAAAATTTTAACACTTTAATTTGTAAATCTTATATCTAATGGCGAGGGTTAACAAAGTAAGACTGATTTTCAGGGATAGAGAGAGAATACAAAGAGGGAAATAGGGTTCATATTGCTACTATCGAGTCTGGACTATGTGCGAAATAAGGAAGAAGACGACGTGTAAAAGAGGTACCGACGATTTCATAACCGCCTCCGGAGATTCCATCGAGTCTCCTCTTATTAGTTGCCATCTTTCTTTCCTTGTTCTTGTGTTGGAGGAGCCGGCGACGGCACTAGAGGAGTTGGAGATGGCGGTGGCGATGGAGCAGCCGACGACAGAGTAGGGCCGATGGAAGGAGGTGGAGGTTGAGGGAGATGGGTATTTAGATGATTGAGTGAGGAATGAGATAAGCAATGGTAGTTTAGAGAGAGAGAGAGAGAGAGAGAGAGAGAGAGAGAGAGAGAGGTGGGGTTGGATTAGTGTGGTAGGGGGATTTAATTTTATTTTTTATTTAATAAAACTGATAGTTATTTAAAAATAGTAGGAAATATAAATTAAAATGGCAAAATAGACTTTTTAAGTTGGACAAGACTATTTCCACAAATAAACATCTGAAAAATGATCATCTAAACAAATTTGCAAATGTTTGGACTAGAACCACAAAAAACAACAAACCACAGAGACCATTTTTACAGTTTTGTCTTTTTTTTTTATTAGATTGTTTCTGATCACAACAAAAATTTCGTTAAATTATAACACTAAAATCAAGTTAGGCAAAAATGGCATAATAGGATTTTTGGTCACATTTTAACAAATCGGTTTTAAACCTATCCAAAACCGATTATATAGAATCACATATTTTAGCTCTCAAATTGGTTCCGATCTCATTTCGCCCAAATCCGATTATCAATGTTCAAATAAAAAATCATTAAAAAAGGATCCGATACATATATGTACTTCTCTAGTCGATATGGCCACATTATCCTCTCCGTAGAAAATGGAAAGAGAAACACTTGTCAAAGATCCCTTAAACATGTCATGGTCTTTACCATTCAACTAGCCAATTATTTTTAGTATTAAACTCTTTTCATCCTTATTTAGGCATCTCGAACCCTAATCCAAGCTCCATATTTTACATCACGATAGTGTTTATTATGCATAATCAATCCTACTTCATTTACAACTCTTTTTTGAGTAAATGTATAGTATACTCCATTATTCATTTCTTTAAAATAGAGTTGAACTTTCACTTGTCAAATTTAGTCTATTATATTTTAGGTTTATCAATTCTCTAATTTGTTTTAATTTACTAGCTATAATTTAAATAATATTGAATAATAATAAATATAAATTTTAATATTTATGTATCGAATTCATATAAATTATTTGGTCATAATTTTTCAATAATATATTTATTTAAGTTTTAAATCATAAAAGATGTAAATACATATTTAAAAAAACTAGTAAGTTGAATGATGTATTTGACGGTCTTTATAAGTTTAAAAAAAATGAATATACTAGTAATATATTTTTGAGTCAAATATGGAGTAGAGTTGGAAATAAAATACGATTTGTTTTATTTTTTATTCCATTTAAGCGTAAAAAAAAATGAAGATGGTTTAAAGATGGTCTTAACCTTTATTTTAATATCCTTTTTTTCTAACTCTTTTTAAAACTCCTTTTGTTTAACTTTAATTTATAACAATAGTTTTTAAAAGAAAGTGATAGCTTTATTTAAAATTTCTAAACTTTTTCATAATGCTTTTTTTAACAATAACGCTTTTGATGAAAATAATTAGAAAATTTTGAAAAAAGGATTATACAAAAAATCGTTATATAAAAAATCTTTTGCAAAAAGTTGAAAAAGTAAAATAAAGTTATTGCAAGGAAATTAGTAATTCAAATTTTCAAACAAGGGTATTATGGAGACATCAACACATAAACAATCATTGAATGTCTAGAAGACATATCATTAAAGCATAGAAGATCATAACCAAAGTAGGTAGTATATATTATGCATACACACAAGTAAATTCATCGACTGATAAATCTTCAACCACCAAAGCAATGCTTTAGAGAGCTTGATCAACACTTGAAAATCAAAAAACCCAAGTGGGTTTATCGATTTCTGGTCATTGTGTCCATTGCCAAGAAGCGGGGAGGGGGAAATAAGGTTTCAAAGTGTTTCAGGGTTTTTTAATAAGGGTTAATTACATAAAAGACCATATATATTGGGGGTTTCCAAAACTAAACATTATGTTTTTCTTAACAAAGATCTTGCATTTTTCCATTTGTTTTTTCAATTTGCGCATTTTAGTAGGTTTATCTTAATCTTCCGGTTTAGAAACTATATACTGAAAAACCCATCAATTTTTTTCTAGAAATAACCCTCATATTTAACATTTTTTTTGGAAATTCATTTCAGCCTTCATGTTTTCCTTGTTAAAAACATTCTTAATCTTAGAAACGATTTGATCAATAGTAATATCATTATATTCCTGTGAGACTCAATTTTTCTTTTCGTTTGAACGAACTTTCTGTTTTGACTCATTGATGAATACCTAGATCCATGATATAATATGAGAGTGGAACATAGCAATGTACTCAAAAGATAAGCATTTGTAACTCATCCAACCAGATTAGGAAACATGATTTTTTGAATCTTCCTGTATAACAATATCTAATTATCAATATCAACTATTAGTATAAGCCATTTTTATAAGTAAATAATTATAATGTCATTTCCTTCACTGTTTTTATGATAAATTAGCATAAATAAAAGTACAGATTTTTCACTCAATCTCTATATTATATGTTGATGATATTATTATTATTATTTTTTTTTTTGGAACGACAAATCTATCTTACTCATACTCCTACTCTAATCATCTTAAATCCACCTATTCCCCCTAGTGGGGATTGAACCCTCAACCTTAAGGTTGGAAGACGCCTTACCACTTAACTAAGAGGTCATTAGCTGATGATATTAATTGTGTTTGTATTTTAACACTCTTGTATGTTGAGTACATTGCATTATTAATCTTTATATTGTTTAATAAAGTAGTATATAAAATACATGATATTTGATTAAACAAATGCTTCAATACTTGAAAATGATATTTAATGTTTTTTAACATAAACTAAGGTTAATAATGTTAATATGACACCATTTGTGAAGCCTAAATACAAACCATAAAAAGATGCAAGATAAAGATTATAAATTCATGAACAATAAGCAAAACAAATAAAAAAAGATACCATAAGGTACCCATTAGTACACACTATCTTCCATACTATTTTCCCAATAAACTTAAATAGAGTTTACAGAATCACTACTTTCACTATCACTACTGCTACTACTCCCACTACCACTACCGCTCCCACTTCCACTCCCACTACCACTACCACTGCTACTGCTACTGTCACTGTCACTCGAAGACGCGTGTTTTGTTTCTTCGGCGTTGACCTGTGCTCTCAGGGCTTCCGCCGCGTTCGGACCTTTCTCCCCTTCATCGTCACTGACGTCAACTTCCGCAATTTCGTCGTCGCTTTCGGTTTGATGCGGGATGTTGATGTCGATTCCGGTAAATGGATTTTGTTGTTTTTGGGATTCGGTTTCGATGGTGTCGGGTCTCCCGATGTCGATTTCGTCGTCATCGTTGAGTATGTCGAGGTGCTCGTCGAGGTCGTCATCGATGTTGTTTTTGGGGTCGGGTGATGCGTAGGATGAATTCGAGGGGTTGAATGGATCGTCCACTACTTTTTCTTCTCGGGGTTTCCCATCTGGGAAATTGAAAAAGATTTGTTATGATGTATGATATGATATGACAGGACATGATTGATAGATTGTACTGTGTTTTGACATGTATTGAACTGTATTTCTAAAGATATCTTTTTATTGATGTGACATTTTAAGTAAAGTTTACGAAAGGTTAACCATTGTGAATGCTCTTATATTCCGACAAACTAAAACATCAATTCACGTGAAAATTTAAATTGAAAAGTTGATAAGTTTAATAATTATGAAATCTATAATGAAAATTTGACCAAGAAAAATAATAAAGAAAGAAGGACAAATAGGTAAAGGTTAAACCCATTAAGTTAAAAAGTGAGACTGATGTCACTTGGACAACCCAAAAAGGTGGGACAGAGACTCGTTCTCAATCTATTATTTATGTAAAAAGACGTAAATGCCCTTCTCATTCTTGTCATTGAAAATATCCCTAGAAAGCTTGTCACATATCATGCACAGTGTAACAAATGCAATCTCAAGTGTTAAAAATTCAAACTTCCTAACAAAAATCTCTATTTGGAAAATAATTTTGTCAAAAAGAAACCATATATTGCATGCAAACAAACAATGGGTGTTAAAAGAATGGAACATACCGAAGCCTTTAAAGTTTCCGATTTCAATTCGTTCCACTTCAACCTGTAAAAGTGTGCAAAAGAGGTTCAAAGTCATGCCAAATAACTGGTTTATGGTTAAATTTGAGAAGTGAAAATCAAAGGAAATTTTGAAGAATTAACTTACAGATGGAGGAAGTAAGTTCTTATTTGAAGACTGAAGTTTTTGTCCTTTCCCAAGTGGTGGTGAGCTAGCTTCAGGCGGTGGTAAACTGGCGGCAGCTACTCCTGCAGACTCACCAGGTTGCCTGACATGTCTCAAACGCTTCACTGATCTGTGAAGTCGTTCTAATCTAAAACTTGTTCCATCAAAGAACAAAACTGCATCGTTGTCTTTGTAATCTTCACTACTACCTTCAAAGCTCACTTTTGGTTTACCTGGTAGGTTGTTTTGGAATTCAACGGAAACCTTGTTGTCCTTCGTTTTATGCAATTTTCCAGGTTGGTTCTTATCAATGGACGCCGGCTTGAATTCATCTGAAATATCCAAATGCGTAAGTAAAACAATCTCAATCACTTTTGCAAGCAGATAGAATTTAGTCAATTTACATCCTAAATTCGTAGATTGTTAATTGAATTTCAGCAAAAGAGCTTTTAAATCAACTTTCAAAAGAGTAGCAGAATCGAATGCGAGTCGCCCAAAAGAGCTTTTTAATCAACTTTCAAACGAGATACATCACTATTCCTGAAAGAGTATTCGATCTTTCTAGTAGATCATATTGTATTGGACAGAAGATGGATATTGCATAAGCGAAAACACATACCGAAATACACACTTACAGCGAAGAGTACAGAATTTGGAAGAAGGATTGTCTTGAAAAGAGGATCCTAGGGCCAGGTCAAACCATCGATCGACCGGTGGAGCTGTTAATGGTTCATCTCTCTTGTTATTTGCCATTTTTTGAATCTTATTCAGCCAATTTCACTGTTTAATTGATGTCGTACGATCACAAATTGGAGCCCTAGAAATATATTTGGGGTTAAGAATGATGGATTCGCATTTGAATCACGGCACTTGACCACTTGTTGTTCCTTTAGGAATAAGTGCAAAAATAGTCCTTTGATTTCAAAAACTTATAGGAAACCTCCATGCTGGATTTTTTTAGTCGCGTTTACATCCTTGTTTATTTCATGGCTTAAAGAGGATATGGGTCTCTTTTGGTATAAAAACGATCTTATCTTGACTAGGACTATTATGTATTAGGCAGTGTACGTGGACGTGTAACCTTAATTTGTAACTTTTTCATATTAAGTTCAAATAATGTTTAGTTTCTGCCTATGCTTGTCTCTGATTTTATGGATGATATAATGGAATAAAATCATATGTTTAACTATAAGAACTTAATTGGGAAGTTAATGAGTATTTAGCAGATTAATGATTTAACTTTGGGCAATTTTAGGTGACCACTAAGTACTCCAATTACTTAGGGATTGTAACCTTCCAAATTTCACAATCAAAATTTTTATTTTTAAAATAAAGTTTAAATATCAAAAACCATCTCAGACAGCGTAAAGATCATTTAAAACGACATAAAACTCATTTGTTCAATGTAAAGAAAACAATATTCTAAAATTCATGGTAATCAAATCTAACGTGATAAACATATTACAGCGGAAGTCTGAAATTATGCTCATGTTTGTGACTATAGTGAAGCCGCACCCTTCTTTTTATATGAAGAAGTACATGAAAAATATTTAATTTGAGAGAACAAGCACACAGCTTAGTGAGTTCCCCAAAATACGTACCACGCATTCCATCACATAACAAGCAAACCACATAATGGCTCTCAGACTAGCTCCGATCCGCCAACTCTAAAGGACTCTCGGGCTAACCCCGGTCCATGAACACCTGAGGACTCTCGGGCTAACCCCAATCCGTCAATACCTAAGGACTCTCGGGCTAACCCAAATCCATCAACACCTAAGGATTCATGGGCAATTCCCAATCCGTCAACACCCGAGTACTCTCGAACTAATCCCGACCCGCTTACTCTAGAACTAACCCCAGTCTGTCAACACTTGAGGTAGTAATAAGAACAAATCATACGACCAAGCAATCACTAAGCAAGACTATACTAATCTAAGCACATAATCCTACCCTAACGGGTCTCATGTCACATACGCATGCAACGTTACACATAGTATAGTGAGAAAACTCACTTCAACCACAAAGTCGAACCACACACGGAATCGAATCCTCGAACACTTAGCGACACTACATTCCTAAATCACCATTAGGCATAACATGGCGACTCAAACCAACAAAAGGTCGATATGTTAGTCTATATCTTAAATCCATCACAATTTCACCAAAAGTCAAATTTGTCAAGAAGTCAACGGTTAACGGTCAGCGTCGAGCATCTCGTTGTGACCATAACTATTCGCGCCGCGAAGGGACACTATCTAGAAAAAGGGTTTTCGGTAGAGGTCACACCGCGAACCCTTGGTGGTAGCGTCGCAATCTCTGGATCGTCCATCTTCTCATTTTAAGTGCTTAATTCATTAAGCTAGTGGCAAAAACTTTCCCAAAATCATCAATTAAGGCTCCTAATGAATAAAAATGTAATTTATGGACATGCATATCCAATACATGTCCAACCCAAACCCTAGTTAGTTCAAAAGGGGTCCAAACACCAAAAGCCTTGCATGGCTTCAAGGTAGCTCAAGCATGCTCTCTTCTGTAGTTCAAAGGTTCCAAAAATGGTCCAGAAAATGACTTGGTGACCTGTAGTTTCCATAACTCCAAGAACACATACATATTGGACCGCAAACACCATAATATAACCCTAACTACTAGATCCAGCCAAAAAACACATCAAGTTTGGAATTTTACCACTTACAGAGGTCCAAAATATGGAAGAGATTCTAGTAGGAATGGCAACGGGGTCGGGTTCGGGGCGATGCCCTATCGGGTTTTGGGTTATTGTATATATATATATATATATATATATATATATATATATATATATATATATATATATATATATATATATATATATATATATAAATATATAGAATAAGGTTCAATTGAGAAAAAAAAGGTTGAGAACTTGAGGCCAAATCTAGACCATCTATTATCTTAGATCTATGGATATAATTAATTATCAGTTTTATAATTTTTAATTAATTTAAATTTTGAATTTTAAATAAAAGATAAGATTAGGGGTATTAAGGTAATTAATAATTACCCTAATTTTATCAAGTCCAATAATTTCTCTCTCCCTCCCCTCAAATTACCCTAATTCGCTCTATCTATTTGTCTCTCCCGTCTTTGTGTCTCTCGCCTCCTAATGTGCGTGTGTATTCATATGTTCAGCGATCTCAAGTGTGAAGCCTAGAGAAGGAATGGTCAATCAATTTCGTTCAAAAACCTTGACACCGTGACAATCAGAGATCAGGTATGATGTTTTTTTTAACAAAAGAAAATGAAATGGTACAATAAAGTATAGTTTGATCTTCGAGAGCATGGCATATTTAACCAGGGACTTTTGAGAAAGACAAAGTTATACAAATAAATAATAATCTAGGAGTGGACATTTAATACATTGCGTCGACGGTATTGGCCTAAAATCCTCATGCGGCTGCCGGATTTTTTAAAAAGGTATTTCCAAATACGCATTCTCTTTACTTTCTCCACCATATATTTTGTTTTGTTCAATTTTGCTTTGAAAAAATCCCAAAAGAACCGACATGCAAATTTATTTTGTGTTTAGATCGTATTCCGTACTAATTTAAAATAAATATTCAATATAAAAGGTATTTTTAGAATTTGTTGTCATGATACGGTATGATACGAACACGCACACACATCATGAGGCGATTATTAGTTATAATCATTTCTGATTATAACTTTGAATAAGTTTTAATATGATCGTAAACTGTGGGGTTATTTTGATCATAAACTGTGTGGTTTCTAAAATGGATTTTTAAAGTTGATATTTTAAGTTGTTTTCCGAGGTTTAAAAAAAACAGCCTATAAATATACACATAAAAACACCAAACGAGGTAGCTTTGTACATCTCCATTATATCTTTCAAGATCGTCCATTAATTATTCTAAAGTCAAGAAAAATAAATTAATGATTAGCAATAGATTGTAATGACTAATGACAACATATGTTTCGTTTTCTAAATTTTTTTTGTTCAATTGTTGCTGCAAACTTCTTTTTTCCTGCTGCCGTCAAGAAACATTTCTAATGACACTCGTAATTTATGTGCCACTGCAGCCTTTAATCATTAATGATTATAACCGAAGGCTTTGATCATCAATGATTATAACCCTAGGCTTTAGATGTACTACAAAAGATAAAAGCACCAACAGTAAATTTGCAGTGTTAATCATTAGTGATTAACATTGTAACTGTATGTATTTATGTGTTAAAAGTATTTTTATATGTTAATCATTGATGATTATAACTAGAATTATTGATAATTATAAATATAATTGCATAAATAATTAGAACATCGGTTCTAATCATTTCTGATTATAACTTTAGCTATGTTTAATATGACCATTAATCATTTATGTTTAATATGGTCATAATCATTTTCTGATATCATTGAATTCGATTTTGCAGGTGTGTATCCAAGAACAACAATGATCACGTGTGCCCACTATTTGTTTATGATTAAAAATGCCTTGTATTTTTTGGCTACATTGTGAAGTAATCATCGATGATTAAAACCGCATTGTGTTTTTTTTTGCTACATTGTGTTGTAATCATTTGCGATTAAAACTGCATTTTATTCTACAAATATTTGCATTCTTTATCTTTGCATTGTGTTTTGTTCATTTAATATTTACAACTATATTCATAGATGATTACAATTGTATTCGAAGTTTTTCACGTCTACAAATATATTATAAATTAATTCAATATAAATATAAAACTACATTGTGTTTTATAATCATTAATGATTAAAATCGTATAAATCAAATTATACAATAAAAAATATATTTTGACCGAAAAATGATAATTACTATTTATTAATAAAACAAAAAAATAAAAAAAATAAGTAACACAATTAACGTTATATAATATGATATTATGAAAAAATAAAAATTAATTTATTTTTTTTGGTAACTAACAATCAGAATCCTAGATTTTAGGAAATTATAAATTTGATATAATTTAATTGAAATACATAATTACACATAATTACTCATATGCCCTTATAATTTGATTGGTCCAGAACTAGCCTCGCGACCTCAACCTTTTCGTTGGCCTCAAAGGATCCTCCCTATATATATATATATATATATATATATATATATATATATATATATATATATATATATATATATATATATATATATATATATATATATATATATATATATATCGGGCCGGGTCGGGTCGGGGCAAGGAGACCCAAACCCGACCCTATACCCTAAATTTTCGGGTTCGGGTTTTTTTTTGCCATCCCTAGATTCTAGAACTATATTGGAGCTTGCTTCCTTGCACCACTACCTTCCTTCTTCTACTTCAAACAACCTTCTAAAGGCAATAAATGAGGCTATGATCAATAATGTAGGCTAGGTTTCGTTTGAGGGTTTACAAAAAGTGGAGGCTGATGAAAAAGGCATGATATGGGAGCTAGCATCCTTAAACAGGTCTCAAGGCCTGAGAATTAGGGTTTTGCAATTCGGCGTGTCGCGCTGCGAAGCATAGCTGGTCGCGTCGCGATCATCCGTGATCCACATATCTTTTTAAAACCCTCTTTTGCACCGCATAAGCCATTCTACGCGCCACAAAGGACCAAAAACCCTAACATTACTTAAAACTTGATTTCTTAAAACTTTAAATTTATACATAGGAAACGAGTTTACAAGGATTAAAGTGATCATTGCTCTACAACTTTGAGGTTTACTCGATAAATGTCCCTATTACTCGTATATGAATAATTTGATGGTTAGGAGCTTATAGTTGGATATTTAGAAGGCCACATCGTGTGTAGTGGTTCTTTTGGACTTATGTGTTGATATTGTATTGTAGACCCTCATATTGTAAACTTTAAAAACATGGAATGACAGACTAGACTTTTGAGAGCTATTTTCTATAAAAACTTTGCAATATTAGAATATTATTTTGAAAGAATTTAACTCTTTACTATGAACTATACGAGGGGTGTTACATAAAAGGTATAAAAACACTTGTAAATATATAAATATGCTTTTAAAATATGAATACACTTTTAAAATGTATAAATACGTTTTATACATATAAATTGGCTTTTAAAGACATAATATATATATATATATATATATATATATATATATATATATATATATATATATATATATATATATATATATATATATATATATATAAAGATATATAAACGTATTTTATACATTTAAAATTGTACTTATACCTTTAAACGTATTTAATAATATATTTACACATTCATTAAAATGTATAATAATAATAATAATAATAATAATAATAATAATAATAATAATATTTAAAGGTTTCTTATATTTTACATATTATATATGAAAGTTTAACAATTTTTACATCAAAATGGCTCCAGCTTAGTGGTAAGTGCTCTAGCTTTATATGTAGGAGGTGGGGAGTTTGAATCCTAACAAAGATAATGAAAAGATAATGAAAGTCATGGTTGGGACTTGAACTCCTCACCTTTCATGTACAAAACGAGTGACCTTAACATTATGCCGGAACCATTTGATGTATAGAATGTTGGATTTTCATATATAATATGAATGTATAAAAACATTTTAATATCATTATTAGCATACACGATTATGAATGTATAAAAACATTTTTAAATGCATTTTTGATGGTATAGAATATGTTTGAATACCTTTACAGACGTACCTATACATAACAAAACGTTTTTATACCTTAAAAATGTATGAGTATACTATTAAATATATAAATATTTTAAATGTATAAATACGTTTAAAATATATAATTATTTTTTATAGATATAAACACACAGTTAAATGTGTGAGTGTACCGAAGCTCCAATAAATCATGCTCAATTTACGTCAGCACGTACCAGAGCTCCATATATAATATGAATGTATAAAAACATTTTTATATCATTATTAGCATACACGGTTATGAATGTATAAAAACATTTTAAATGCGTTTTTAATGGTATAGAATACGTTTGAATGCCTTTACAAACGTACCTGTACATAATAAAACGTTTTATACCTTAAAAATGTATGAGTATACTATTAAAATATATAAATACTTTTTAAGTGTATAAATATATTTAAAGTATATAATTATTTTTATGGATATAAACACACAGTTAAATGTGTGTGTGTATCGGAGCTCCAATAAATCATGCTCAAGCTACGTCAGCAGTTACCGGAGCTCCAATAAATCAACTTTCCTCATCATCCTTGATCTACCTTTTACTTCGCCTTTGACTTGTCTAACTTTTGGTCCAAGCATTTTTTTAGAGAAACAAGATCAGGATTGACAGAAGCTTCCTCGTTTTCTTCATTTATATTTCTTCAATTCTACTATTTTCGGTCTTTCACGTTATAGAAACTTCAACCATGACCACCATTTAGTTCCGGCTGTGTGGTTATGGTTATTGGGTTTGAGAGAAACCGAGGAAGGAGATGATAACAGCCAAGGAGACGAGAAAGGTGAACTTGAATTATGGATGAAGACATATCAAGCAAGATTGCCAAGATCAAAATCCTATATAGGATCACTTTCCGCTTTAGAATATCATGATCGTAACATCGAGTCAAGATCATACGATCCTACCAAATGCATTTTCAAACATAAAAAATGAATTACATTCATTAGTTAACCATCCAGTTAACAACAAATTGTTTAAAACATGAAAAACGCATCTATAATACATCATTTAAAGATAAAAATTCAAAAATGGGCTTCATGAAAAACATCATTTTTTAGAAAATATTGATAGTTACAATCTTACGATCAGATCATACGATCCTATCCAAAAACGACTCAAGTACGACCGAGATCGATTTACATAGGTGGGATCGTATGATCATACGACCCTGATCGTGATTTTAACAACATTTGTTTCATCATCAAGAGATGGCTGCGATGTAGGAGACGAGAGGTGTAAAGGGCTAAGGGTTTTTTGTAAAGTTGAAGCGATGCCGATTATGTTCCAACGTGTTCCACCCTTTTAAGTGAGACTAAAATTTGAAGAAATAGTCACATTGACTTGATCAGTGTTCATATTCTAACAATCCCAAATGTTATTGAAAAATTCGTTGTTCTGTTATGTCAACCTCTGTTCCGCCTAACAAACACAACCATAAAGAGCTTATAATTCAATGTAAAACAAATGAAAGATCTAATATCACACTCATAGACTTACATTATTGACGTGTATCTCAAAGGCCAAGCAAACCTTGAATAAAAATCTCCTAGACATGTGAGTCCATATCCATAAGTCATTTCCTGATTCCATTTATAAAATCCTAAATAGAAAATCTATTTCATGATCAATATAGAAAATCATTGCTTATGTTTAATATTATGATCAAATGAAATATCTTGTCGACTTGAATAAATGGAACTTAATGAAGGCATATAGTTGAGGGAGTTTCCAACTTATCAATTATAGGTATGAACTTGGATACTAATTTTAGTAAGGATTCCAAGTGAAATAGCAATATTACAATATAAGTTGGGCATTATATTGAAAACTAAATTTAAAAGGACCCATTTTGCCATGATATAAGAACAAAATCATTTGGTTGGTGCAGTCTCTCACTCTCTCTCTTGTTCCAGTAATCCCCAAATTATATGAATTCACCTGTGAAACCCTAGAGCATCCATAGTTCTTGTAATTGGAATTGACAATGGCGATGCAAATCTGTTCAACGAATTCCTCAATCACGCCAGCACATGCTTCCTTCATTCGTCAGAATCATGTAAAACTTAATCACTTTCAGCCCTTATTCGGATCGTCAACGCAAGTTACTCGTCTACAAATTCATCGCAGTCTCAGAAGGTACTCGATTCAATGCTCGGTAGAAGAAACTAAGCAAGTGAGTTTGAGAACTTGTAAGCAATGTAAAACACAATTCGATCCTTCTCTCAATCATCCCCAAGCCTGTCGTTTCCACACTGCGCATTTTGGCGGTAATCAATTTACTCGTCTGTTTTCGAAACAATGGATAATTGAATTGCGAAAAGAGTACAGTTTATGATTCCAGTTTTTCTGTGTATGTATAATGTGCGATTACATGTTTTGAAACTTGAAAGGGGCAAATTTTGTTCATGTTACAGTTTTTGTTGATCTCTGTGTTGCGATTCTGACTAATTTCTTGACTTTTCAGGAGAAACAAAGAGGAAATTCGAGAGTGTTTACACCGGAGGCACCATGAACACGTCTGAATCTGGTAAAGTGTTCCAGTATTGGCATTGTTGCGGATCTGAAGATCCTTTTGACCCTGGATGCACAGCTTCTCCTCATTCTTCATATGATGACTGATACCAAATTTCAATTTTCAATCCAAATTTCTTGGTTTTAGTCATTTTATTGTACAATATTTGACATTGTGGTATTAGTATGAATATTAAATGGATAATTTTTATAATATTTAATACTTGATTGCTTGCATGTTTGCAAGTATTTGAAGAACAATTTTTATGTGGTTTACGAATTTGTTTTATTGTTCTTTTCACTTTTTATTTTGATATTATATGGCGCTAACAATGTATATACGTCACGGATATCTCTAATAAAATAATATTATTTTGAATTTTGTAGCCTTAGTCGCTTACCTCCCAAAGTCGTTAATCCACCCTCCAGATCGTAGTAAGCCTGACTTAGTTGAAGAAATACTAAGTGGCACACGAAAATTCCATTTGAGGAGGTGGAATGAAGAACTTGATATAGCCAAGTCGTACTTGATCAAGGCAGCCAAGTCGTACTTTGATCGACTTGCAAAGGCACGATGGTTCTCAAAGTTAGACTTGAGATCAGGGTATTGGCAAGTACGTATAGCTGCCGGGGATGAGCCGAAGACAACATGTGTGACAAGGTACGGCTCGTTTGAATTTTTAGTTATGCCTTTTGGTCTCACCAATGCACCAGCCACATTTTGTACTCTGATGAACAAAATCTTCCATCCGTTCCTTGATAAGTTTGTGGTGGTGTACTTGGATGACATCGTTGTGTACTCGGATACACTGGAGGAGCATGTGAAACATCTCCGCCTAGTTTTTCAAGCCCTCAAGGAAAACCAACTTTACGTAAAAATGGAGAAATGTTCCTTTGCGCAAGACGAAGTAACATTCCTAGGGCATCGGATAGCTGAAGGGAAGATTTACATGGATAAAAGTAAGGTACGGGCTATCGCGGAGTGGGAACCACCAAAGAATGTATCCGAGTTACGATCATTTTTGGGCCTTGTGAACTACTATCGTAGATTTATATCAAGTTACTCTGCCCGAGCCACACCGCTAACAGACCTTCTCAAGAAGAAAGCAGCATGGGAATGGTCTGAGCAGTGTCAAAGAACGTTTGACGAACTAAAGTAAGCCATCATGGAGGAGCCGGTTCTGAAGTTGCCCGACTACTTGAAGCAGTTCATGGTTCAGACAGATGCATCTGATTTTGCCATAGGAGGAGTATTGGTGCAAGATGAACAGCCTGTGGCCTACGAAAGTAGAAAGCTAAATGACACCGAACGAAGATACCCAGTGCATGATAAAGAGATGACTGCCATTATTCATTGCCTCCGAGTATGGAGACATTAGTTGCTGGGGAGTCGGTTCGTGATCCAAACTGACAACGTGGCAACCAGTTACTTTCAAAATCAGAAAAAACTAACTCCCAAGCAAGCACGTTGGCAAGATTTCTTGGCCGAATTTGACTACATATTGGAGTACAAACCTGGTAGAGCCAATATCGTTGCAGATGCGCTAAGTCGCAAGGCAGAATTTGTGGCCATCACCCAAGTAACGAGCAATCTCACTGATCGAATTAAAGAAGGGTTAAGCTACGATCCCTTAACAAAGAGCCTAATGGAGATGGCCAAAGAAGGCAAGACACGAAAATTTTGGGTTGAGGATGGACTCCTCCTCACCAAAGGTAATCGGGTATATGTTCCAAAATGGAATAACATGAGAAGGGAAGTATTGAAAGAATGCCATGATTCCAAATGGGCTGGACATCCGCTCCACAATTGCCCAACATATTTTTATCTAATTGTTAAAAAAACCACTATATTATATTTTTAGCGTGTTAAAACTCCTATATTTTTCGAAATTGTTTAATCTAA
The DNA here is from genome assembly GCA_023525715.1 of Cichorium intybus. Lineage (NCBI taxonomy): Eukaryota > Viridiplantae > Streptophyta > Magnoliopsida > Asterales > Asteraceae > Cichorium > Cichorium intybus. The sequence continues at coordinate 35,367,296 of CM042016.1, read as the reverse complement.
CATATTGTAATAATCAAACATTTAAACGTCGGTTACCTAGCATTTATAGTTTTCTAGGATTTACTGATCTGAAAAATTAAATTAGACATTTCAGTGGGTTTCTAGGTTTTAATATGTTAAAAAAAAATAATAATATAGTGGTTTTTTTAAGAATTAAATGAAAATATATTTGACTTTTACGAGATTTGTCAAAAATAAACTAAAAAAATTGAAAAATTAAAAAAATAGTAAACAGGCCATAATTGTTATTGTATTTGGGCTGGCCACAATTGGGCCAAATAACCCAATTTAAGCCTAAAGTATACAATACGAGCTGTTAATGTAAAAATAACGATTGAAAGTTGTAGATTTGTAATAATTCAATCATAAAACTAATGTTAGAAGATATCATCGTAAAAAAACAAAACAAAAAAATATATAAATATCTAGCTAACAGTTGTCTTTTTTAAACGATGAAAAAACTGAAATAGGGTTACACTTGCACTAATGCTATATGAGGTGTATTTTACATCGATCAGGTCTGTTGATAAATGAACGGTTGAGATTAAATCATTAAATAGCATTGAAGCTGGAATATCTCCACACGATACCAACCCTATATAAATGTATTGCATAGGCAGCCTCTCCCTCAATCGATCTTCACCCATCAACAGCTCAAAACCCTAAACATCGTCTCTTTTCCAACCCCTCCGGCAGTCAATCGGTAAGTCTACTCGTCGTAATTTCAATTGCGTTATCATATTTGGTTCTGGTATGTGTATCTAATGAAACTTTATTTATTTGTGTTTGTGGTTTTAAACTCATGATTGTGTGGATTAATTATGGATCTCACCTCTATCTGTTCGTAAATCTAGATGATTTTTTGTTTCTATCTGATTATAAACGCTGTTTATCGAGATGCGGACTTGTTTTGTTCTTGTTTGTGAGCTGAATCTGACACGGCTGTTTGTTTATCACGTTATTAGATAAGTTTAGTGAAAATCTATCCCGTTAAGACGTCTGGTAGTTAGACGATAAGGTAGAATTTAATCATTTATCCTTTCGATGTTGTAGGTCAGATCAGATCTAATTTAGTACGCATTCATCAGCTGTCTCGGATTGTAACTGACATTTATTAGTCGATATTTTAGTAATACATTTTATCTGTATACTGTGATAATTCGTGTAGTTGATTCAATGGATGCATTGTCAGTTTGATTATTTGTACGGTTATATACATACTAACAACACTCTATTCTTGTTTTAAAGGCTACACAGGCATCTACCTTCTTCAGATTGCAAGTTGGAGCTTGCTAAAAGTCCAAATTGTTTTTTATGTCCGAGCAGGCTATTCTCTACTTAGGGTGGATCGGGTTGTTAGGTGAATATTCTCCTACATCAAGAAAAAAGACCTCCCATTATATGCATCAATCACCATTCCAACACATTACCTCATTCACAGGTCACTCTTGGCCACAACCTTTTCTCTCTCACATATCCCTCATCACTTCCTTCCTCTAATACCTCCATTCAAGTACCAAAAATGGCATTACAAAACATTGGTGCTAGCAACAGTGATGACGCCTTTTACCGTTATAAAATGCCCAAAATGGTAACCAAAATTGAAGGCCGTGGTAATGGCATCAAAACAAACATAGTCAACATGGTTGATGTTGCCAAAGCTTTAGCAAGACCACCTTCTTATACAACCAAATATTTCGGGTATGAACTCGGTGCCCAATCGAAATTCGATGAAAAGACGGGAGTGTCCCTGGTGAACGGGGCCCACGACACTGCAAAACTCGCGGGTTTTCTCGAGAATTTTATTAAAAAATACGTTCAGTGTTACGGATGCGGGAATCCCGAAACCGAAGTTTTAATCACAAAAACTCAAATGGTACAACTCAAATGTGCTGCTTGTGGGTTCATATCTGACGTGGACATGAGAGATAAGCTGACGTCATTCATTCTCAAAAACCCTCCAGAACAGAAAAAGGCAAAAGACAAAAAAGCCCTTCGAAGGGCTGAAAAGGAGCGGTTGAAAGAAGGGGAGGCCGCGGACGAGGAGGTTAAAAAAGCCAAGAGTAAGAAAAAGGGTAAAGAAGTAAAATCCACGTCATCGCCACCTGTAATTCACAACGAGGTCGCTGAGGTGGAGGAAGACGACGATGACAACGTTCAATGGCAGACCGACACTTCAGCAGAGGCAGCGCGTCTGCGTGTCCAAGAACAGCTCAGCGCGGTGACGGCTGACATGGTGATGTTGTTAGACGAGCCGGTGAAAAAGGTGGACAAGACGCCACATCAGCTTCTTGTCGAGAAAGTTAAGGATGATCTGGAAAAGGGAGTGGGGCCGGACGCGATGATGTCAGCGCTGACTGGGACGAGAAAGGAGATTGTGAATGCGGTTTATGAGGGATTGTGTGATGGGGTGGAGAAGGGGTTTGCGAAGGTGGTGGTGAAGCGGCGGAAGTATTTGGCGGCAGCGGTGGCGGAAGGGGAGGAGGGGCAGATGATGTTGCTTGGGGCGGTGGAGGAATTTTGTGGGAAAGTGAAGAATCCGGTGGCGGTGAAGGAGGTGCCGCTTGTTTTGAAGGCGCTTTATGATGCGGATTTGGTGGAAGAGGAGTTTGTGGTGAAGTGGTATGAGGAGGGGTTGAAGGGTGGAAACAAGGATTCCGCCATTTGGAAGAATGCGAAGCCGTTTGTGGAATGGCTTCAGAGTGCGGAATCGGAATCGGAGGGGTGAAGTGAGTTGCAAGTGTTTTTGTTTTGGTCTAATTAGTAGTAGTTTTTTGAGTGTGAGTTGAGTGTTCTTTTTTGTGGTTTTGCATACGGAATTTGGATTGTTGATGTGTACCACTTCTGTTTTTTCAGCCTGGTATTATGTCATAAAATTGAGCGTTTATTTGTGTGGTGACTTGACGATTACATTTACTGATATTATAGGATTTTGTTGGGCGTCTACATTTAGATTTTTAATTAATTGGTTTTGATACATGGTTCGAAAATATTCAAATAAGAAATCAATATATACACTAACTTGTATTTAGATTGGTCTTTTTTTTTTTTTTTTTTTGAAAATCGTTCAAATATTCAAAACAAGAAGTTACAATTGGTCAAATGACCAAATCGGATATAAAAACAAATACTTATAATAGGAATTATTATGGCGATAACTTCTCATAATAATTATTAACTAGAAATATAAATGAGCATGTTTATTGTGTTTTGGAGGCGTGATTCTCTGTTCTAAATAAAATGGATTCTGATCCTTTTCCAATATAAAGAGATATGGTGACTTTTTGTTTCATAGTACATAATTTTATAAGGAAATACAATATTCATGATCAATTGTTTATGGATTTTGAAGAGAACACATGTCTATTGCTGGAGTACAACATAGATAAAATGAGGAACAAAACATGCATGGAATAGAATGAGGGTATCAAGGGGATGAATACATGGATAATTTGTGTGATCAAATTGATAATAAACTATTTTCAAATTAAAAACATATGCAAAATATTAAGTTTAATTTGGATTTTAGTATGTTTTTATGGTTTTTTAAATATTATGTTTAATTTGGATTTTATTATGTTTTTTTGTGGATTTTAAATTATTACGTTTAACTAGTGGCCATGCCTCTGTGTTGCAACAGATTTATTAAATCTATGAACCGTTGAGTTAAGTAGGTCATTTATCTTTACAAAGAAAACCAAAAGGGACTCATCCCATTGCTGGATTATAAATATCATATTATTTAGAAGCAATACCGATCAATATGATATTGGATCATGGAATATCCATATTGAGAATATTCATCTTGACAATAAATTATCTACATAATAAAATATATATTACAAGCACTAAGGGCTATAACTCAGTTGGTAGAGCACCTCGTTTACACGCGCACCGATGTTTTCAGGGGAGTCCATCATCGAATAAAAAAAATTGATCTTATTGAGAAATCAATGTCTTACTCCATAACTTTGAGGGAATAAGAGAACATGCTAGGGTTTAGTCCGTTTAGGGGCCCAACTAGGTACCAAACAGACCCCATCATTGATTTGATATAATGATAAGGTGAATACCCATTCTATTCAATGCTAGGCTGAGCATAAGGGCGTTAAAAAAATCTTTATTTGTCCTATGAACTTTAAGGTGTTTGTCCTATGAACTTTAAGGTGTATGAAGTTTCATATTTGATTTTTCAGTAGAGCGATAGACACTTCATTTCACTTAGGTTAATCTAGGCCAGAGGCAGACCTATGCCAAGATAGCCCCCCTTGAAAAACTTTGGTAGTGTTCCTGAATCTGAATCCACATAATGACTCATAGCACATGGATCCATCTTCTTATTTTTTGATAAAAAAATAAAAATGGCGGACTAGCTGATATTCAGTTGAAGACAGAGCCCAATGCACAAAAAATGATGTTGGGTCTTTGAAACAGTTCAGATCATTTTGATTATAATAAGTTTGATATGTTTTACCGAGAAAGTCTATGGTTCAAGTCCGTATAGCCCTAGAGCCCTATAAAATCAAAATGAATAAAATATTCAAATACCAAAAATTGTATCAGTTTTCATTTGAATTTCCTTGTTATTGTTTTAACTGACTGATTGCTTCATCAAAAGACAAGTATTCCTATAAGCCCATTCATGGGGATCGTTTAAAGGAGAATATCAAACTAAAAGCAAAAACACATTTCATTTCAGTGGATAAACAAACCAACTTTTGTTCGGTATTCTTCGTAGGAAAATTCATATGAGAATTTTCATATTTCCTGTCTGAAATGAACGAGTTAATTCGCTATTAAACAGACCGTTTTTTGTAAATTTGTGAGACACGTAGACCATTTCTATTATTTTACTATTAGACATGAACCATGTAATTCTCTAAAAAATGATAACTTTTAGAAATTTTCAATTTGGTAGGAACTTTTTGAATCTCTTAAATATAGGAAAAATTTTGGTTATTTTTTTGAAACAGATGGACAATTTCTACAAATTATTATTAGACAGAGACCATTTCTGTAACCTTATAAAATACATAAACCTTTTTTGTAAAGTTACTATTATACAAGGGCCATTACTGTGATTTTATGAAATTCAAGGGCCATTTATATAATTTGTGTATGAATTAAGAACCATTTCCAAAGAAAGATCAATTTTGTAAATTTGTGAGATACCGTGATTATTTTTTATTGTTTTTGCTATTAGACATGAATAAATGTGGAAAATAAACGTGTTTATGATTGAAAGTTTAATAAAAGTTTGATTTATATGAAAAAAAACAAACATTAAAAAATATCGGACATCCAAAACATCAACATTCGCCAAAAGTACGGTTTTTATGTAACGTTTCTCAAAATTACGCTTTTTAATTAATAGAGTAATATATACAATTCTGGTCAAGTTATAAATAGTAAAGTTTTATGCTTTTTAAATTTTGCCATCAAAGTTATGTAGTTTTTAATTTTGCCACTAAGACTTTATTTTTCTTAAATCTCAGCCACAAAACTTTAAATATTCTCAATTATTGTATGATATAAACAACAACGTTTGTTGTTTTAGAATTTTGCCAGCAAAGTTCTTTTTGTTTTCAATTTTGCCATGAAAAACTTTTATTGTTTTCAATTTTGGGACCAAAACTTTAATTATTTTCAAATGGTATTATTAAAATTGTATTGTTTTCAATTTTGCCATCAAAATCTTTTATTATTTTCGATTTCAGCCCCAAAACTTTTAATATTTTTTGTTTTGGCCACATTCTTACGGTAACTTTTATTGCTTTCAATTTTGTCACCAAAATTTCTAATGTTTTCAATTTTATCCTTATAACTATAAACAATTTAGTTTTGGCCCAAAACATTCATCGTTGTAAATAATGGCCCCAAAACTTTCAATAATTTCATTTTTCCCCATATTTTTATCATTTTTGACCTAAAAATTTACTTTTCAATAATTTTGGTCTTATAACTGTTCAATATTTCCGATTTTAACTCCAAACCTTACAACTGTTGCCACTATGAATAGTAAAGTTTTATTGTTTTCAAAATTTGCCACCAAAATTTGTTGTTTTCAATTTTACCCCAAAAAGACTTTCATTGTTTTCAATTTTGGCCCTAAAACTTTCAATATTTTCATTTTTCATTGTTGCCCACTATGAATAATAAAGTTTTGTTATTACTAATTTTGTCACTCGAAACTTTCATTGTTTTCAATTTAACCACAAAACTTTCAATATTTTTAGTTTTGACCTTATTGTTATAGTTAACTTACATGGTTTTCAATTTTGCTACCAAAGTCAAGTTGTCTATCTCTTAATGCATTGTTGGAACTGGATGGAAATTGGAAAGGTTAAGCGACTTACATTCGAGGTCTCTTTCCATAAAATAATTTAATATAAATTAAGACTTGATAACATCTCTGTTATTAACTCATGTCAAATCATATCCGCAGCGAAGCGCGGACACTTAACACTCGTTATCTATATTCATAGAGAAAAGACAAAATTATGTTAAAAATTACTTGTTAGTTGTTACTAATAAATCATAGAGGAAATTACAATTTTGGTCCCTGTGTTTGTTCGAAATTACACATTTGGTCATCCTTTTGGTTTTTCATGCTTATGGTCTCTGAACTGTACTTTTGCTTACACTATTGATCTATTGGCCAGGTAAAAAGACCAATATACCATTTTTAATTTATTTTTCTTTTTTCTTTTGAAATATTATTATTTTGGTAATTAAAAAAAAAAGAAAATTCAACCCCCACCCCCACCCCTACCCACCCTCCCCTCGTCTTGTTCGCAGCTTCAATCCACGTTCTCCGACAAAGCCGTCCATGGATACGCAATTCGAATGGGGTTTCTTCCCCATATTGTTCTAGAAACTGCTCTAATCGATATGTACGACAAATGCGGAAATCCAAACTTATCGGAAATAATCTTCAATCGAATGGATCAACGAAATTTGATATTGATTAGAGAAATTAGGGCACCGGTGGAAGGGAGGAGAACCGGCGTGAGTGAGAGGGAGACACACTTGATCATGGGCTTCATTGACGACCTACTTAATCAGAAGGATATACTGTGACTTTTGTAGTGGTGGACCTGAGCAATATTCGCCTATACCAACGATTGCAGCTTGGTGTTCGTCAAAAATCGAGAAAAAACATGCGTGATTCAAATCGGGGAAAGAGAGAGACATCACGAGGGTTGGAGAGATTGAAGGCCAGATGCGTGAAAGAGAAATCGAGATCGAGAACCTTACCATCACGAGGGTTGCAGTAGTTTTTAATTGGATGACAAATTGACGATCGAGATACCTGCTTGTTAAGAGGATGTCTAAAGTCATCGGCGTCTAGATCACGGAAGAACAAAGGAGAAGAAGAAGAAGCTGCTTTACAAATTGAAATCTGAACTCCTGCATCTCGATTCTTCTTCAGTGATCCAAACTTAGCATAAGATGGACCAACGAACGGCTTGTTCCCGGCGATAACAACCATGGATTCCCCGATAAAACACTAATTTAGCTTCTTCCTCTCAGATATTCGAAACCCATTATTAAATTCAGAATCTCTCTCATCAAACTCGTATGAACTCTGAACCCCATCTTTGAAAATCAAAGAAATATGTGAAATCCCAGACAAATATGCTTCTTTTGCACCATCCAAATCATCTGAACTATGAACACTATTCATTTTAGTGCTAAATAATCCGTAACAAACGGCAATGCCGATGACTAAAAGGTAAATGAGCTCCGACAGTAAATGAGGAGGAGACGCCACAACCACAAGAACCGTAGCCATGGAAGTAGATCCTCACAAGATAAAGAAACCTAGACGGTGGTGAGAGAGAGAGAGAGGGGGGGGGGGGGTGGGGGTGGGGGGTTTGGGTCATTTTTTTTAATTCCCAAAATACTAATATCTCAAAAGAAAAAAGAAAAAGAAATTAAAAAGGGTATATTGGTATTTTACCTGCCCAAGGGACCAATAGTGTAAGCAAAAGTACAATTCAGGGACCATGAGCATGAAAAACCAAAAGGATGACCAAATGTGCAATTTCGGGACAACCACAGAGACCAAAATTGTAATTTACTCTAAATCATAAGTGTGTGATGGCTTGAGATACAGTATTCGATAAGGGGCGTTTGACTTGTGGATTCCAAATCCTAGGATTTTAATTGCAATGAAATTTCAAATCCTTCAGAATTTGAAGAAATGGTATGACCCGTTTGGTTAGTTATCAAAATCTTTATGAAATTTAAACAACAAACATTAGAATCATTAGCATTAAATCATCAATGGTTAACCAATAATGGAGAATCATTGACATAACAATTGACATGGAATCTACGGTGGAGCCAACGTTAGCGATAGGGTGGGTAGAAGTGAAAACGTCTTCGCCGATAAGGTGGCCGGAGGTGGAGACGGACGCGGTGGTGGGTTGGTTGAAAGTGGAGGTGGCATCAACGGTAGGGGCCAAAGGTGGAGGCGGCGACAGCCTCAGCGGTAGGGTGGCAGGAGGTAGGGCATCGACGGTGGGGTCGTCGGAGATGGAGGCGACGATGGTAGGGTGGTCGGAAGTGGAGGCAGTGTGGACGATGGGGTGGTCATAGATGGAGGAGGCGACAATGATGAGGTGGTCGGAGGTGGACGCATCAGCGTCGGTAAGGTTGGCTGGAGTTGAAGGCGGCGTCGACAGCGGTAGGGTGGCGGGAGATCAAGGCGAACAGTAATGGGGTGGGCGGAGTTATATGCGACGACGACGGCGGAGTGGCCGGAGGTGGAGGCAACTTTGATGGTGGGGTGGCAAGAGGAAGATAAAACCTTTAGGTGACGTTTGGTTCGCAGAAAGTATTTTAAAGTAATTGGATTCAGTCAAGAAATTAGAATCTATCAGGAATTGGAATCCAATACTTTGTTTGGTTGACGAGAAATTGAATTGGTACCCAATTTCATATTCTGTTTGGTTGACAAAAAATGGAACCAGAATCTATGTAAATGACAAATTTGCTTTTTTTGCATAATTTTACTTTGTTTTATAACTTATTGCTAGTGGTGCGTGGTGGTGGCGGTGGGTGGTAATGGTGGTGGAGGTGGTGATGGCGATGGTGGTGTTTGGTGGCGGTAGGTAGTGGTGGTGATGGTGGTGGTAGGTGGCAGTGGATGGTGATAGTGGGTAAATGTGATTGGTGGTGGTGGTGGTGGCGATGGTGTTGGGTGACGATGGTGGGGTATCGATGCTGGTGGTGGTAATGAGTTTCAATTTGAAAGGTAATAGAAATCTTGCACATTCCCTCTCCCAGAGGAATTAATTTTATCCAACCAACAAAGAAATTCATTTTCTTCATTTCAATGGAAATGGTATTGGAATACAATTCCTTCAAAAAATATTTGAACCAAACGCAGGAATTCGAAGGAATTTGATTCCAATTCCCTCGAATTTTGACGAACCAAACGTGCCCTTAGAATTTTACTAGACTATCCACATTGGTGAGCTTTGACAATCTACTTTTTGAAAAAAATAAAATAAAAATTAGACCATAGTCTATAAAAAAATTTCTCTACAAATAGAAACTAATATATATTGATGTATTTTTTATATTTTTTAAAATGACAAAAAAAATTGATTTAGGTTAGGTTGCTAATGAGTGTGGGAAAATGGGTTTAATTGAGTTTATAGGTTGAATAAAGAGAAATTAATTTTCTATTAGTTAATATTGTGTTAGGTTGCTAATAAAAATACTTTAAAAGAAAACATTCCTAGATAACTCTAGAATTAGTTACAATATTGGAAAATTTTTTGTTTGTTTTTGTTTTCTTCTAGATTGCACTCATCTTGTTTACTTATGACCGTCTTATTTTTTTCTCATGTAAGTATTTATGTGGACGCCGTAAACAAAATATGAAATCACTTTTTAACGGATGCCATTACATGCCTTTTATTTTGACTATTCAAGTAGTTAAGAATTGAGATCTACAGCACTATGCGATGACATGGCATTGAAATTTAAGAATAGATGGCATGATGGCTATAATCTTGTATCTTTCGGTATGAGATGAATTACGATGGTATAATTTGTGCAAAATACCATTCTATGGTATAATTTGGAAAATTAAAAGTTGATGCATAAATAAGCACTAGTCGATTTATACACAAACAAATACATAGTGATCCATCAATACGAGTTGACTGCATTTAAATATTTTGTTTTTTTGGAAAGTCAACTCTGAAATAAAGGTTGACTTTCATGCTATCTTGACGATGGACTTCCTATCTTGCTGTTGACTATAATGTTCAATCTTTTAAGAAGTGCAACGATGATGGCATTATATACTTACTTTATTTAATTTGCGTGTTTTTCCGTTTCCCGTGTAACCTTTTTTTTTTGGTTTGTGTAACGCGGGTTTTTTGGATCCAATTTGGATCCGCTTTTCTTTTTCGCCGTCCCATATACGTTTCCGGTAAACCCTTCTTTTCTTTTTTTCAAACGGTGCATCTCTTTCTGGATTTTGCTTACCCATCGAATCCACCTCAAAAACTCCAAGAGATGGCGGCGACACGTTTATCGCGAATACCGGGGAGCTACTCCGGCGATGTTCGTAACGAGGGAGAGGAATTCTCAGCCGTTAAAAGGCGCTTGAAGATGTTGATATTGGTGGTGATAAACTCTCTAAGGTTTGTAGTTCTATTCGATTTCATTCGTTATTCATGCTTGGATCTGGTTGCTATTCGGGTAATTTGAACTGCATGTTTGCAAATAAATGATGCTTATAACAGCCCTCAACTCAAGCAGCCGTCGATTTCTGAATAGTAAGCCTTTAGAATATACTTTTAAGTGTCTGTAGAATTTGTAGTCCTTTTTTTGAATCTCAATTTGTTCAATTAATCTCTGCAATGAAGCTCCAACCACCACCAGATGATGGACAAAGGGAGCAGTCATAAATTGACTACTTGTCCCGATTGATTGCTCAAGACAATGAGTTTTGTAGTTCGCGTGACTTCTCCAAAGCTATTCGCGTTGTCGATTCCAAAGAACTTCCAGTAAGGTTTGCTTCTTCTTTTCCCCGTTTCGCATATCCCTGTGCGGTTTTTCCTTCTAAATGGATCCTTTTATTTTTTTAAAGCTGGTTTTATTTACATGAAATAAGATTTTTCCTCTTCCTCTTTCTTTGGTTATAATGTATACCAGGTGTTTGTTGTTTGTTCTGATGTTTTTCATAGCTGTAATGCATACCAGGTGTTTGTTCTTTCGTCTATTTTGCTTAGCTTTTGTTTCGAGACATATAGGTTTAGTTCTATTTAGTTTCCTCTTTGTCGCCTTTCTGTAATTTACTTTACGTTGCAGGTCCTCAACTTCTACTCCTTCTCATCATACGGCAGTCACCAAACGATATATATCATGCAACCACCACCAACACCAACACCACAACGTCCCAAGTGAGTGCACACCACATGTTTGTTATATATTTTCTCATGTTTTCTGGCGTTCATTTTAAACGAATGCTATGATAAATCAATACTATGATTCTATGAAAAAGTAAAACTTGCCTGACGTTTGTCTTTTTGGGCGTAGGGGATTTGAGATTAGAAACCGTATTGCAAACCAACCACTGACATTTATAATTTTATATCATAACCTACAGTTTCATAGAATGCTAAAAAAATTAACAAATTTGGCAACATGCTAATCATCACCTGGATGGATGGTGTGGAATTTAGCTTGCTTCCTTTGAACCATCTATTGCTACTATTCTTTGAACATATATCTTCAGAAACAGTAAGATTTCAATTCTGTACCAAAGTGACAGAAATTGAAGGAAATAAGTTTAACACAATTTTAAAGTCCATAACATAATTTTTTGGTGGTAAATTATGAGGTTGTGATAATTTATTTGTGAATGCATCACCGCTCCACCGCTTCACTTCTCAGATTCTCCGCCGGTCAACATATCCGATCACGACACACACGTCAAGTCCCAATCCCGACCACCAACCGACAACACTCGCTGATTCAAGCTCTGCTATCTCGTGGTCCACTCAACGAAACGGAGTTTTTTTTCCTCCCGACGGCTCCAGTTTTTCTATTGTGCTTATTGAATCGTTCTTCTTCAGGTATGGTTATCGTTGGTTCCTTTTGGTTGCACCAAATTGTTGAGGTCTCGTGTCGTTGGGGCTATGTTTCTCGTATTATATAATTTCCTACTGCATTGTTGACCTGTAAATGCAGTCTATCTGCTAGGTTTTGGTTTTAATTTGAGGTGTTTATCGTCCCTGATTAATTTCGTTCTAATCTTGATTTTAAAGATTCTCATAGAGCTTGAATACTTTATCTTGTAGGATTATGGGGTGCATAAAAATCCGAATCAGAAGAATATGATTAAATATGCTAAAAGCCAACTTGCTCCTGCGTTAGAGGAGTTGATGAAGATGTTGTTTAATGTGGAAACATACAGGTTAATACTATTTATATATTTTTTATTTTTTACTTCCTATTAAAAAGGAGGAATCCTTTTTTATACGTTTTGAATTTTCCAGGGCTGCAATGATGGAGTTGGAAATTAATATGGCGGAAATGCCACTTTGGAAGCTTAGCAAAAGTAATATCCAGAAAGGTAGTGAAATTTGCTAATGAATTTTGTATCATGTGATAAGAAAGAGGTGACACTGTTTTTACTTTTTACAGTTATTTGCTTATGATACGATGAAGAAAAATTTGGCGCCTAAACCGGGGGAAAAAGAAGACCTTAGAATACCAGAATCACTGATTGCTGGTGCGGTGGCCGGAATTAGCTCTACTATATGCACATACCCTCTTGAGTTACTCAAAACCCTGCTCACTGTACATGTACAAATACGATTGTTTCTTTTTTCTAGGTTAAATGCAATTAATAGTAACTTACTCTTATTATTACAGCATCCTACTTCCATTTCTTCCTATAAAGGCATTGTACTTTTGAAAAATCTACCAAATTACAACAACATTATCCAAATAAAAAACAATTTCATCTGATAAAATTGAGAAAATGAATCAAAGTATAATAAGAAAATTTTGAAAGTATAATGGTATAACTGGGTATATTTTTGTTAGTACAACGCTTTAAAAGTGTAAAAAAAATGAAAGTAAAATGTTGTAATAGAAACAAATGGAAGTAGGATGCTATAAAACACAAGTAATTGGAAGTATTTTGCTATTTATTGCATTTATCCCTTTTTTCTTATTAGAGCATTGTACTTTCAAAAGTCCATTATACCATTGTACTTTTTTTTACTCAGATGTTATATTTAAAAAATCTACCGATTATAGCGGTGAAAATCGCTTTTAACTTGGATGACATTGCTTGATTAGGTTAGATTTTTAAGAGTACAGTATTGTAATAGAAGCAAATAAAAATATGAATTTATAATAGATATTTAATGTAAATATGTTGCTACTTTTCTTGCATTTATTATTCTATAAAAGAATAAACTGAAATGTGAAACGAAATCAAACAAACCATTTTGGGCTTCTTGGTAGTTCTTTTGAAGCCGCTTTCTAGCTGATGCCAGCCTGTCAGGATCAATGTTTTGCTCCTTGCGTGGTCGTTGTGAGAATCACAAGTAACTTTTAAGCAAGTTTAAAATAAAACTAAACGCAAGAAATAGCAACATACTTTCATATTCATTTCTTTCCATTACAACATTCTACTTTCATCTTCTTTTTTTTTTTGTAAAAAAAAAATACCCGATTATAGCATTGATTTCTATACGCGTTCTAATTAGGACAATGTAGTTCGAATATTTTACTATAATTTGGTCGATTTTTCAGAGTATAATGTTGTAATAGAAAAACATGGAAGTACATTTCTATAATAAAACAAATAAATGAAAGTACGTTCCTATTTCTTGCATTAACCATATCAAAATATTTTGGTTTGCGGATTCCAATGGAATTGGAATTCCAGTGGAATTGGATTCCAACGTAAATGGAATTGGATTCCAATTCCATTGGAATTCCATTCAAATTGGATTCCAATGGAATTGGATATATCAGACAATGGAATTGCATTTACGTTGCTATAAGAAAATACAATTCCTTGTGGGCGTGTTTGGTTTGCGGATTCCAATGGAATTGGAATTCCAGATTCTATTCCGTGGTGTGTTTGTTTGCCACATGGACAAATTTTAACTCCATCATCTTCCTTAAAATCCCATGTTTGATGAATATTGCCATTCCTAGGAGTGGGTGGATGAGATCCGATCATGTTTTCCTTTTCTTATCAAAAGACCAAAATACCATCTTTATATACATTGAAAGTAACAACAGGAAATGAAAATCTAAAAATATTAAAATTTAACCATTGATTCCACTCCATTTCCTGTCAACCAAAGCATATGACATCTTACAATTCCTTCATTTGAAAACAATACACCCTTTTTACTCTTTAAAACAGGGCATAGAATGTGAATTAATTTGATTATATTTATTTTTCACAGGGTCTTCAAATTGGTATTGCCCTCCCTCAATTTCTACTGAGCATTGATGGAAGGCGGAAATGCAAGAACTGCAATTTATACGCTGTTAAAAAGGACCGCTAGAGAATACAAATTAAACCAAAGCAACGCCAAAGGTTTCCAGTTTAAAACCCTAGCCAATAGGACCCACGAGAAAAGAATAACCCGTGCTCCCGTGCGGAGCACGGGCTCCCACTAGTTAGGTAGCAAATCAAAACATATAACTTTTTGGTGTTAAAATAGACTTAGGTTGTCGAGTCATATATGACCCGCAAATATTTTATCTAAGAGTAAATTACAATTTTGGTCCCTGTGGTTTGCATGAAATTTCACTTTTGGTCATCGTTTCGTTTTTCCACACTGATGGTCCCTGAACTATACTTTTGCTTACACTATTGGTCCATTGGCCAGGTAAAATGACCAATATACCTTTTTTATTTTCTTTTTCATTTTTCTTTTATGTATTATTTATTTAATGAATTAAAAAAAATAAACAAAAACCCAGGTTCTTCATTTCCGGCAATAACGAATCGAGCCTCCGCCGTCGTGGTCGTGGTATTCATCCAGAAAATCAGCATCGATGTTATTCTTTAAACATTTGTTTCACAATTTCCTCCCTATCAAATTTTTCTTCATCTGGACAACCACTCTGAAACTCGTCTTCATCTTCTTCAATCTTCTTCAAGCTTCACTTCCATTAGAACAATTATTTACAATTCAGTGACATAGATCTCGATATATCTGTTTCTCCAAATTTCAACGAGAAACAAAAATGGTTCAAAATCCAAAACCTGTCTTCCAGATCGTGGATTCTAGATTCTGAACCAAAATCAAATAGAAGAAAACAAAATCATATAATCAATGTTATAAACCAATCGCGTCTCTTAGTTTTCTCTAATTGCAATGAATCTCGAATGTGTTTTCTCTAATTCCATGTGGAACCGATTATCCAATTCTGGGCCATCGTCCTATCTGATCATGGTCAAAACACAAAGCTCAAGTCAAATAAACTTGACACTGTACAACGATTTTACCCACATTGAACCCTGGAACCACCGTGAACGGCACTTTCGGCGAGGCTTTCGCTGGTTCTTCGTTAACGCTTTCCATGAACACCTCCGTGAACCCGCTAAAAGTCTATCACCGCATGTGATCTCCACTCGGTGGCTCTATCGTATTCGCCTTAACTTTGATCGACACCTCGGGATCAAAGGCGAATGCGAGGCAATGAAGGAGCCAAACTTGTTTCTCTACGATAGCAAACGTCAGCGATCGGAGACCGGGAATTGCAGGAGGTGCGGTGATTCTTTGAATCCTCGTCGTCTCCAATCATCCAACAAGCTGGATGTAGAGGTGAATGTCCGGAGGTATTTTCGTTGGATCGGTTTGTGGGGGACGGTGAGGAGGTTTTAAACTGCGCAAGTTGTTCTAATGGATCGGCGATGGAGGGTTTGTTCTAATGGATCGGAGTTGTTCTTGTTAGCGTATATATCTCCTATATATCTCTTGTATTGTTTAGTATAGATAAGGTTAATATTGTTTTAGATTTGATGTATATCGGGTAGAGATGCTCCTGGTTTCAAAAGAAATAACGCCACTAGTCGGAAATAGGGCAAGGGATAAAAACTCCGGTGGTAGGGGATGGCGGTGGAGGTTTTTTTAATTATTTTTTATAAATTAATTAAACAATATTTTTAAAGAAAATGAAAAAGGAAATAAAAAGGGTATATTGGTCATTTTACCTGGCCAAGGGACCAATAGTGTAAGCAAAAGTGTAGTTCCGGGACCATCAGCGTGGGAAAACGAAACGATGACCAAAAGTGAAATTTCATGCAAACCACAGGGACCAAAATTGTAATTTACTCTTTATCTAATTTGCGTTTTGGAAACACAATTACAAATCTAAGAAACAGAAAACAAAATAAAAATAGAAAAAGAAAGCAAGACACCCCACTTCAATTGCTGACAAAGAGATCACCTACATACTACAACGCTATGCAAACAACCAAAGTCGGACTCTTAGGCCCTCTTTGGTAGCTTTTTAAATGAAAATTTAAGAGGCAGTCTTTTAATTTTTCAGATTCAATATATTTGGTAGCATCTGAATAAAAGTCTTTTAATTCTCAGAAGCCTCTTAAAAATTAAGAGGTGAAACCATGTCTAAAAAAATAAATAAGAGTCACCCACACCCACACCTACTGCATCCCACCGCACCCACCCCGCCTTACCCCACCCCCACCCCACCCACCCCTACCTCCACCTCACCCACCCCTACTACTACCTAGCCCACTCACCCGACCCCTACCCTAATAATTCAGAGTTTCCAACCAAACAACATTTTAAAAGCTTAGATCTTAAAAATTCAGACCTTCTTAAACATTCAGACTCTTAAAATTTCAAATCTTAAAAAATGAGTTCCTACCAAACAACCCCTAACCAATCACCAAGAATGATTCCACCAAATACTTATATTTTATATTTTTTAATTTTTAAATATGTTTAATATTAAGCCTTTGAGATTTGAACTTGTGCCAAAAATATATATTGAAAACCACCCAAACAGTAACAAAGGAAAGCTCTTTAAGCCGATTAGAAATTGGTATTAAAACATTTTGATAAACAGTCTTTCGAAAACGTATATCAATTGAACTCATTACATGCATCACCATCCATTTTGCTAGCGATGCTTTCTTTGTTCATGTTACGCTTTAAGGCTTGTCCAAGTTGCACCCGAAGAGATCAAAAGTTAACCAATCACACAACAAATTAAAATTAAAATGCATTGTGTTGTTTTATAAAAGATAATTTATTTAACCTCTAAAACATGAATTCGTGATCGTATGAATAATTTACAACAAACACCCTACATAATGGTTTTAAGCAACATCATGTTATCGTCCTTAAAGTGATTGCTTAAGTCTAAAATTTAAAATTAGTAAATTAAGAGGTTCACCATGTACTTTTAAATTAGAAATAGAGGTCAACCCGATCCATGTAATCCAAAACACAAACAACATAGAGAAAACAAATCCCCTTACGATCCGGATTGACTTTTATTTTAATTTAGCGTCGACTATTAGATAATGAAGGTTGATATTTAAAGTTTTAAATCATCTATCAATGGATTATAATATTTCTATTGATAAACAAAGATAACAAAATTATATCTCGATTTTTAAGAATATGTAAATACTTTTGATACATCCTAAAAGTCTTTCGATACGAATAAAAGCAAATCAATTATATGTATACTAGTCGAATGTCCGCGCGTTGCGCAGAATACAATAATGTAATTAAAAAATTGACATATATATGTTATTAATAACTATTTTATTGTCATTAACTTTAAATAATTATAATTCTTATATTAATTTGTTATAATTTTTTTTTTAATTATTTTAAATATATGATAAAATAGATACAAATACAAATATCATCTCAATAGCATTTATTTGTAAGTTGTATGTGAAAATAAAAATATATTTATGTTTTTATTGTTAGTTATTATAATGTTTAATCTATTTAGATATATGCACCATTTATGATCATATCATCTCAATTATATTTACTGAATGTTGCATTTAAAGAACACATTGTTATCTAATTTTAATAGAACTTATTTGGACATTTTTTTAATTACGCTTGAGATTATTTTTTCAAATATAAATCATTTTTCCAAGGAAAACATAATATATTTTTTTAATTTCGTCTTATTGATAACTATTATTATATTTAATTTATTAAAATTTTATTTTTGGAAAAAATTATAAAAGTATATTTTGTTAATTTTGTTAATTTAGGTTTTACATTCAAATTACTTTGGTTAATCATCTTAGATAGATATTTTTAATATTATTTAAATAACTAATCATTTTACTAATTTTATTTTGATCATTGTTCCTATTTCGTTATTATTTTCAAGGCAACTTAATATACTTTTTAACTTTCTGCTATTTATAACTATTTTTATTTTTATTTAATAAAATTACTACCAGTTTTATAGATTTTAATTATTATAAAAATAGTTTTGATCAAAATTTTATTAGTTTGACAATTCGATTTAGGTTTTACGTTTAACATTTTATTTGAACTTTTTAATTATTTGAAAAAGTAGTATCTAGGAAATTATTTCAAGTTTATTCGACATTTCTTTTTACGTTTTGATATTAACATCATTTTTAGATCAAATATGTTAGATTAGTAATTATAATGTGGTAGCATTAAAAAATATAATGTTTTACATCTAATTTTAACCAATAAATTGAATATGTTAAGTTAAAAGTTGACGAATTAAGTTTTATATATTTATTTTATTTTCACTTACCTCACATTAATTAACCATATTGTAAACATTATTAGAAGAAATTTGAAAAGTCATAGAAGTTTCAAATTGATGTGGTGCTAGTATTTGTGCTTCTTTTATAAGATATATAGATTATCGTATTAGACACTTTAGAATGAAAAATAATAAATTCAGTGATTAAGAGATAGAATTATTATTGGTATACGACAAACTAGCTCAACTTATTGATTCATTCCAACATTCTTGTATTTACAAATACATAACAACCCCTTATACAAAGGTCGGGTAATTAAACCAAAGGTTGCAGAATTTATGCACATAAATTCTACTTATAAAGGACTTAAATATAATCAACCATTGGTATACTATGAGTTACAACAGTCCCCATTGGGTGCTTAGATTACATCAAATCATACTTGTACTTCTTCGTCTTGTATCTTTAGACAATACATCAAACGTTTGTTTAGTTAAAAACCTTGCTGGAGAAACCCCTTTGGGAACAAACTTTGGTCAAGGATAAAAAAGTATAATATGGAGGTATTGAGTGAGGGAAATAACCATACATAGTGTGCCTCATTAAAACCTTGTTAAAGAAAACCAATGGGACACAAACTCCAAACGAAGGACAAGAAAGTACACAGTTAAAAAATATTCAACTGTATACGTCCATTGATTTCAACAATGTTTAATGAGATAGGGATACACTTTGTGTCTCATTAAACAACTTTTTCAAGGTAAACCCCATGTGACAAAACCCTTGAACTAAAATAAAAAATGCACAAGCATTCGTCAGATGCTCCCTCTCACATGTACTCAACAAGTTGCTAAGCATACAGTATAATTCAATCCTTATTTGCATACAACTAGGTGCATAATACATGTTATTTAGGTAGCTTTGAAAGCTTTCTAAGTCCAATAGCTCTAACATGGTTTTGGAATGAATACTTTGGCAACGACTTGGTGAACAAGTCTGCATGATTATTCTCTGATCCAATATGTTGCACTTTAATATTTTGAAATGCTTGTGTGTTCATGTGTAAAGAACAATTTTGGCGAGACGTGCTAATGGTTATCCACTTTGATGTAACCATGTTTCGATTGATCAATAATAATAGTGCTATATTTATATATGACAACTGGCTCATTGGGATCATAAGCTAAATCACATGTACTTCGAATATGACAAATAATAGCTTGAAGCCATACACACACACACACACACACACACTAGTTGCTTCATAGAGCACCAGTATCAGTGTGATTTGTCAAAGTAGCAACTAGAGTCTGTTTACAAGACCTCCACGATATCGTCGTGTTCCTGATGGTAAAGACATAACCAAATTACGAACGTCCCTTATGCAGGCTTGCTAAGTAACATGCATCGGGGTAGCTGGACAAGGGTCACGTTATTTCAAGTATCATTTAGGTAGATCCACTCGAGACACATAAGGACAAAATATACTCATATCCACAATACCTTAAGATGTCTTTAATACCATTCCAGTGGCGGTATGTTGGCGCAGTGCTATGCCGAGTAAGATAGTTCACAACAAACAAGATGTTCAATCTAGTACATTGGGCCAAGTACAATAATGCGCCTATTCGACCCAAATAGGAATACTCAGGGCTCAATATCTCTTAATCGTCCTCCTTTGGACGGAATGGGTACTTTTTAATGTCTTGATCTTTCATCTCGAAATCATTCTTCAGGATTTCAGTAGTTTTGAACAATTTTTGAGGTTTGTATGAGATTCATACCATCTACATAGACTGTGATAGTTGCTTATCCTAAAGTGGATTTCTTTATAAACACACATGGACATATCTCATTATTTACCCTTACGGATCAAGTATGTACTTAGACAGTTATACTACACCCCTCCAGATTGTTTCAATCCATAAAGTATGCATCTTAGTCTTATCGAGAATGTGTTTCGTGGTCTAGAACTACTTAATTCGAGCAACTTAATTCCATCAAGGACTTTCATGTATATCTCTGTGTCCATATCCCCATAAATATAACTTGTGAACGCGTCCAGAAGGTGCATATTCAGTTTTTTGGGAAACAACTAAACTGATTATGTAGTAGAACGTTATAACTTCCATCATAGGAGAATACGTCTCCTTGTAATCAATTGCAGTGCGTTGAGAGAAGCCTTTCGCGATGAGGTGAGCTTTGCATCTTATAATCTCATTATTCTCATTATGCTTCATTATGAAAACCCATTTATGACCAATTGGTTTAACATTGTGTGGTGTTGGAGCAACAGGCCCAAACACTCGCTTGTTTCCATCACGCTAGTTCGTTCTATGTTGGCACACAACAATAGTACGTGGTCCCATGTCATTATTGCTCATAATATTAGTGGCCACAACGTATATGAAAACATCATCGATGAAGTCTCATTTTGCTTCAAAATATCGTCTAAGCTAGCATACTCGACAAATATTTCAAGATTATTGGGACGATGAGAAATTTGTGTTTCTTCGGAAACACGCTTCTCTAATACATTATCATGACCCTTTATTATTTTCATGTGACAAAACGGATGCAACAAAATTTTCCTGTGTCGAGGTAGAACATCATTGGGAGCGAATGGTCTTCCTCTTTTCTTGGGAAGAGCTGTGGATCGGACAGCCGATTACAACATCCTTTGCACGGATACGGCCGGTGCAACATGTTCAAGTGGAACATGAGATCTCACAGGGAACACGTTTGTACCATGTATATTTGATCTCGTGACGTTTTCCAAGTGATTGAATGCGTCTAATAGTTGGTTAGAAACATTTTGTAAGGTAAGACAATGTAACTCATAATTTTATTTTACTATTAAACATAATTTTTTAATTAATTTAATAACCACTTATTATTATTAAAAATTTATATATGATTAAAGTCTTTTATGTTTACACTTATTTTACATTAATGAATAAATGTACAATGATTATTAATGATCTTATATTAATTAATCATTTTAGAATCACTATTAAAATGTATTTAAATAATTAGTGAAATTGCAAGAAATATAACTTTTTTTTATAATAGATATATGAATATTTATGACGTGTTTAAAATTATCCATTCACAATTTCACATAAACACTATATAAATCGTTAATGGTATTAACGTTGTCTACAAGAAGTAGATTATCCTTTTATATCCAAAAATCCAACTTACTAAGTGTGAAACGATCAATCACTTGAATGCATCGATAGAATCATTCTACTATTTTTGTTAACAACAGACCATTAAAAAAATTATAATACTCCGTATATAATATCGTCTTTCATAGTTTGTACGTTGTATACAATAAAAATACAAATTGCATTGTATTGCAAAAATATGATATATTTCTACATAACTTTCCAAAAACTAAAATCAATATTTTCTTGGAAAATTGAAAAAAAATATTAAAAATAACTCATAACTTCATGAGAAAAATCATCATCGCGAACAAACATGCTCTTCATCAATGGTATCCAACAATGGTTTCTTTGATCTACACATCGAAGCACGTCGTTTAAACTCAAGTGACACCAGTTCTTCGTTATCCTCCAACTTTAACCTCGGTGGGGTCGGTTCGTTTTCTGGTGCTATCCTTCCGATCTTTTTAGCAGATATAAAAAGAGAACCTAAGTCAGAAGTGGTGACAACTGAGTTAACTCGGTTCATCGGAAACATAACATATACAGATGCAAATTCAAGATCTTCATCTGCATTCAAGGCTGAAAACCTCGCTCCAATACGAAGTGATTTGGAGTTGACAACAAACGAGTTTGGCGATTCCAACATGAGTTCGGCTGCATTAACCGGTTCTTGAAATTTACGGATTTCCCCATTGGGTAAAATTACCTTTGTAGCCTTCGAGTACTTCCCGTTTCTATGTGTAAGGGTACATGAAACGTAGTTACCCATTTGAGTATATCAAACCAAGAAGATGGAAATATTTTTGTTGAGTGGAAATGAGGAGGGGGGATGAAGGAGTGTGAAGTTTATATAAGAGATTGACGATAAATTAATAATTACGGAAATTTAAAAAAAACAGCAAACATGACAGTTGGGAAGTGGAATGAGTTGACATATGATTGGGTCTAATGTCTAAACCCGCGTCGAGGTTTGAATAAAAAAAGGAAAATGTCTCCTAATATATGCGAGTTGCGACGGTGGTGTTAATGTTTGCCTAAATCCAATTGTTATATTTATAAATTATAATAAGAGAATATTATTATGAAACTTATAAGAAGAAGATAGAAATAGGTAAAGAATACTACTTAAGTTTTGTAATGGTCGTTGTGTTATTTTCTGAAGCTATAGATAAATTATGGTTTTGGGTATATGACATGCATTGTTAGGGTCGTTTATTTAGTATTAAATGAAATGATATGAATTATTATTTAATAAGGAGAATACACGAAAAATAACAATTTGAAGCAAAATTTTGAATCATGGTCTTTATTGTTGATTTATAGTTTAGAGACACGTTAAGACAAGAAACCAGAAATATAATATTATTTGTGTAACTATTCCCATTATATTATGTCTTTAGTAAGAATCAAGGTAGTGTTTGTTATGATTGGCAATTTTTAGATATCTTAATAAGATGGTTTGTTTATCTTAAGATACGTGTAACTTCGTATTTAAACATGTTTATTACTTGAACGAAATATCTTACATGTTCGTCATAATGATCTAACATCGTTACAAGTCCATTCTAGGACTTTGCCTAGTTTGATAAGTTTAGAAATAGAATATGGACTTATAGATATATAAATAAATATTACTAATAATAAGCATTAAAATTATATCATATCGATCAATAAAATATATAGTATTGATTTTAAGGGTTGTGAAGTGGCTTACAAGGAAAAAAACTATTATTACAGATATGAGGGGTTTTCTTTGTTCGGACTCAAAACACAATAAATTTGGTTGGTTTTTGTCCACTTCCATAATTTGGTGGAGTATCACAAAAGCCACATTTTCAAACTTCTCTTATGTTTGGCCAGATGGGTTTGTTCAACAGAAAAAAAAAAAAAAAAAACCCATATAATTTTGTATCTTTGGTATATAAATTAAAAAATTTCGTATAATTAAATCTCTTTAGACTATTAATATATTATAAAATTAGGTATTTCTATAAAGGGAAATTTCATAATGCCCTTATTAAATATTAAAATATCATATTTGTCTATCTTAATTTCTAAATATCATATTTATTTTTCATCAACTTTCAAAACTTCATTTTTGCCCAAATCCTTATTTTTAACAATCTTAAACATTTCAAAATCACTTTAAATCATTATTTTTATTAATTAACTTTTATACCCTTCTTATAAATCTATATTAAATTATCATTTACACATTTATATATCCTTCATAAACTTTCAAAAAAGAAAAAGAAAAAAAAGAATACGAGCTTCAAGACCTAATTTCACAGATATGCTATTAAACAATAAGAATAAGCCTCATCCATCAATATTGACAAAGACACTATCAATCAACCATGAATCTAAAAGAAGCCCCAAAAAGATCAAACGTTTTTCAAGATTTTAACATCGGTAGCCTAGGGTTTGTGGATCTAAAGGTATACAACTCGGTTTTTCAAGATAACTTTTTTTTTTCGTCTCATTACTTCAAGAATATTGAACTATTAACGATAACTCGTATACAAACTACAAAATAGATGGAGATTTGGGTTTTATCGTTTTATTAGAACAAGCTAAGGGTTGCGTACCTGTTGAGAACATAGAAGGGGAAACGATCGAGACTTGCTCCTTTTTTTTCTTGGCTAGTAAATTTATGGTTCATACAAAAGGAGTATATAGTTAATTTATAAAATTAAGGATTTAAAATGATTGAAATATATATAGAAATGTTAAACATAAGAATTTAGGCAAATTTGATAATTTGAAAGTTTATGAAGATAAATATGATATCTAGAAATTTGTGAGACCTGTTTTCTACCTGAGGTACTTGTGCAAGTAAGTTGCTCGTATTTATTACTAAGTGTAGTTGTGAGTTGCTAACCTAGAGTTATAGCAAATCTTTTTGTGATTATATTGAAATTGAGTTGATTTTAGTGTAATGAGTGGTAGAAAGTTTTCCTTATGTATTTGTTATGTTCTGGATCTTGTTGTGAGCAAAGTTGAATTTTGGAGAGTGTTATACCAAAAATTGGTGGATTTAGAGTTGTACAGGCGAGATAGCGTCGCTATCTTTAGAGGATAGTGCCGTTATCTCAAAGTACAATACCCTTTTAGAGATGAGAGATATTGACACTATCTCTAGAGGATAGCATCGCTATGTTTGCGAATCAGACCCCTTTCTTTAGTATGTTAGAGTACATTCAGGTCAAAAACACTCCCAAACACTCAGTAGCGATTGAGCCTTATTACCCTAAAATTGGTCAAGGAATCACAATTAGAAGCCTAAGGAACTCGAGTCTAACATCAAGAACTTGTTCTTGATCCATGAATCCAAGAGGTGAGTTGTTTTTGACGAGTTTGGGGATTTTTGAAACCCTAATTGTCTTAATTCGTGAAATTGACTAGTTCCTGTAATATATGATGTTAACATATGGTTCTAGTACGTTTTCCTTGATCATTACTATGTAAATTATGGAGTTTTTGTGACTGGATGTAATCGGACGCGAAGGAGAGCTGTGCTGCATAGATAGTTACGCTATCTATAAAGATAGTGCCGCTATCTACTGTTGACAGACTCTCCACATCTTTCAAATAGTTTGATCTTTTGAGTTAAACTTTGTTGGGATGTTTGAGTGTAACGCCCGGTTTCTCATACGAAGTACACCCAAAATTTTTCAAACACTTATACATTAAAAATGGGTATACTTGCACTCAACCCAGGAAAAACAAGATGTTATCAAACATTAATTACACAAAAGGTCCTTACAATTTGACCAGGCATTACAAATAAACCTAACACAACTAAAGGACATGCTCTAAGTTGTCCATCTCTCTTTATCACATGCATTCCCCTATCACTGCTACAGATACCTGCAAAACAACAAACAACTCAAGTGTAAGCTTATAAAGCTTAGTGAGTAATCTCAATAAACTTTCACAATCTTTCTCAATAACCATCCTCATATTCCTCTCTTGCTATTCTCATTAGCAAGATCCATCTTCTCTTAATTCGGAAACCTGTAAACATATTAGCTTAACAAACACCAGCTAACTGTTAGTATCATCAACTCAATTATAAGTATCACGACTGACACTACTCATAAACTCAATCAAACACACTCGTATATACTCATTTCACAATCAGTTATACTCAATTATAACAATCCTCATGATTGTAGTAGTCAACCTCAAAGACTCTTTAACTCACTCACTTTAGCATATACTCTACTCTTATACTCAAATTTAAGTTGTAACTTGTCTTTTGTTATCCATAGATAACAGAACCACTCTAATTCCATGTTACCGCAATATCAACATAATACACACATATATGTATAACACACATATATGAACAATATATATATATATATATATATATATATAACAATATATATATATATATATATATATATATATATATATATATATATATATATATATATATATATATATATATATATATATCAAGGTATAATTCTTACTCAAGTATTCAAAGGTACTCACATGATATCGACTTAGTATGTGGAACCCTCAATTTACGTGTACCGGGCTCCTGTTCGCTAGACTTGGCTATATCACCATAGTCTAAATCCATTCTCCAACATCCACAATCATCTCAATAACATCTATCTCAAAGATGTATAAATCAAAAGAGGAAAAAAAGAGTATAGACGGTAAATATCAACTCTATATTTACCGAAACCCCCAAATTCGCGGTGCTACTCATTCAACCGTAGAAACTCGACAATAATCTCACCAATAACTCTAAAGGTATCCACTAACAACCTACTAACATTATATATAACAATATATAGCAAAATCACGAAATCTAAAGTTAGGGTTTCAAAACCCCCAAAACGAAGAAATCACTCACCTCGATGAATTAGGAATCAAGAGCGCGTTTGCGGGGTTAGATTCGAGTCTCTTTATGTTTCCCCATGAATCTCTAGCTTTAATTTGACAATAAATCGCCTCTATTTGCTCTGAAATCGAATTGGGGTCTGTTTTTCCCGAAATGAGGTTTTCTGCACATTTAAAGGGTCTGCACGCGTAACACGGCCCGTGTTAAATTTTACACGGCCCGTGTTCCGCTACAGTGCCCGTGTTAAAATTTACACTCCCGTGTTCTGCTACAGTAACCAGGAAATACAAAATTGCCGAAGGTTACACGGCCCGTGTAACATTTACACGACCCGTGTAAGCCACTGAATGCCCATATAATCCCAAAATGTCTCCTACACGACCCGTGTGACTACAACACAACCCGTGTAACCTCTTTTTAGCATTTTTCAACCTCAAACTTCCTCCAAATGGGATTCTAACTACCCAAACTCATGCAACAATCTAACTAATCTTAATTACACTAAGATTATCTCAAAATTTCTCAAATTTAATAACACGGTATTACATTGAGGATGATTGAGACTTGATATTTGATGCTGTACCACAACTGATACTTGGAGGTCGATACCAGGAGCATGGGCGTGACACGTTCTGATCCGACCCTAGGTAAGTAACTTTGTTCATTATTAATTATATGTAGGGATGAGCTTTTGACCCGGAGAACCGGACCGGACCGGGAACCGAACCGGAACCGGGACCCAATAGGAACCGGAACCGTGTATTCGGTTCGGTTCTCGGTTCTCCATTTCCCACAAAATCGGTTCTCGGTTCTTCGGTTCTCGGTCCGGTTCAGGCCGGATCCGGAACCGAACACATTTCTTAATAGCATACTACTTGTATAACTGAATCGGAACCGAAACCGGACCGGAACCGGAACCGGGGCATTCGGTTCGGTTCCCGGTTCTTCGTTTCCTATAAAATCGGTTCTCGGTTCTTCGGTTCTCGGTCCGGTTCGGTCTGGGTCCGGACCGATTCTCATCCCTAATTATATGAATTGTGATGCAAATGAGCTTTAAGTGATTATAATTGGCCGATATAGCCAAAGAGTATGAGTTAAAAAGAGATTATGACTCATTGTTGATAGCTGAGTTGTGAGTATGACTGAGATAGTAAAAAAGTATGAGTTGAGAGAGATTGTAAGCGTGCAGTTGTTACACACTACAATTATCCTTGACGAGTTATTGCATAACCACCAAACTAGAGTGTTACTTACTGAGCTCTTGTAGCTCATGAATATTGATTTGTGTTGTAGGAACTAGTTGTAGTGACAAAGGGAAGAGGACTGTTGAGGGATAAGAGACTATGGACTGTGATAGACTTTTGGATGTTTTAGACTTTGTTTTTGTGACCCGATTTTGGGGATGACATGTAGATATATATATATATATATATATATATATATATATATATATATATATATATATATATATATATATATATATATATATATATATATATATACACTTATGTTTGGTAACTACTTGTATGACTTGTTACTCATCTTTTGATTACACTTTTAAACATGTGGTTGATTTTGATTTAAATTAAGGTGTACTTTGGAAGTGAGAAACTGAATGCTACAAAATTAGACCGAACAAATATGATATATTGATCTTTAAAAATGATATATACAAAATAATTCATTTCTATAAAAATACCAGATTGCTTGCGTAGTCAACACTCAACACACATGTTATACACTCTCATTGACGCATATACTATTTCGCCATATAAATTATTTTAAGATTTTTCCCAATAAACTCTTTTTACATGTTTAAATCTCTAAATTTATGACAAACGGTTTATGAGCTTGTTTGATAAAATCTGCTGTAGCTGAAAGCTGAAACCTGGAACCTGGAAGCTGTTAATCGGTAGCTGAAAGGTGGAAGCTGTTAGCTGATAGCTGTAACTTTTATTTTTATAAAAGTGTTTGGAAAAGTAGCTGTTAACTTTAAAATGTATAAAATTATATAAAACCAAAAACTCCTAAAACTACTTGAAGTAGCTTTAGACTAGAAGTTTTTTTGTTTAAAATAAAAGCTAAAACTTCTACCACCGGACAATTTTTTTTTCCGAGTTCATTTTCTTAAAATCTAAAAGTTAAGATATCTAAAAAAACTACTAACAAAACAGTCTTAAGTCAAAAACTATAAACAAATTGGTTCATCAAATATAATAGTTTGGTAAAATAAAACTGAATCGTAATTTTGGAACTAACTCAAGGCAAGGTCACCATTCTATTTATTTTTATGATTTAACGTTTAAAATTACATTTCCTCACTTTTTTTTCTTAGATTTTGATGTGATTTCTCGAGTACTTTTAGAGTAGATTAAAAATAATTGAATTAGTGGATGAAACGTCAATCTCATAGTCTCTCTGTGAGTTCGGAGGGCAACTCACTTTTGTTTCACTACACTTCTTGCCAATCATGTGGAATCGAATATTGGTGTTTCATATTGTACACAAAAAATATTCCATTTGTCTCAATCAAAATTTTATATTTTATTGTGGTTTGTATTAACAAATGTTAATAGACGAATAAAAAACTTAGTTGACATAAATAAATGTTATATTGAATAACGTCAAAATACGTTAGTATACCTACAATACTCATGCTTTTGAAAATACTGCATCCTATAATAAAGACTGTTATACTTTATAGATGCATTTTTCCTTTTATATATATATATATATATATATATATATATATATATATATATATATATATATATATATATATATATATATATATATATATATTGTTGAAAACAGGATAAAAATAGGTGTGACAATCCTCGACACGACCCGAAACACAATACGAACCCAACATGAAAATAAACGGTTTGGGTTGAGTTTTCTGACCTACCAACCCACCAACCCGCTAACCTGTTTATTATATGGGTCGTGTTTGGGTTAATATGTGGGTTCAAGGGTCAACCCGCCAACCCGTATAATATATTATATTTAAAAATAAACTTTTTAATATTTTTAACTAATTTTTTTATTGATTTAGATTTACTAGTTTACATTTACCCTTTAGGTTTAGGTCTTTGAGTTTTTATCTAATTATGACTTTGTCCCTTACTCCGTCTAGCCAGCAGAACATAGTCGTTTAAAAGAATTGCGGTTATTTCTTTGGATATGTTTATTTGTTGATACTTAAATTTGGATATGTTTATTTGATATATATATTTGCATAAATGTTTTTAATTTTCCTTTGGCTGCATTTTCTATATATTGGATGTATCAATGAGTTTTTTTCTTGAATTTTCACTTTTTAAATATTCATGACCCATGAGCCCGAATTTGACCCATGAACCTGAATTTGACCATGAACCCGAATCTGATTCACGAACCTGAATTTGACCCCATGAACCCATATAATTAAATGGGTTACACGGGTCGTGTCCGGGTTAGACATATACGGGTTCGGGTTGAAGAAGTTGACTCGAATAATTATATGGGTGATGTCCGGGTTGTAGTCTCTAACCTGTAAACTCACGACTCGGCAACCCAAACACGACCCAATTGCCATCCCTAGATAAAAACACCCAATTTTGACAATGTCATCAATTTCCTTTTTTAGAACGACGATCAATTTATTTGACTAACATAAGAGTTTATATATATATATATATATATATATATATATATATATATATATATATATATATATATATATATATATATATATATATATATATATATATATATATATATATGCTATTTCATTATGTACACCAATGATGCACTTTTTTTTATTGATAGGCTATTTGGGGCATGATTTGCTGAAAACAAAAGTTAACCAACACCACTGCGTTTATGCAATTTACATATCTATATATTATCACAATCAATATAGCTAGCTAGTTACTTTTTTTAATTTTTTTTAAACAATCAACTTATAGAGATGATAGTCATTTTAATAATCACCGATCATTTAAGCAAGGTATTTTAATTACAATAAAATGTACTTGATTAAATTTTTGTTAAGAAATATGAATATCCATATTTATGAAAAATATTATATGTAATTGATTAAATTTTTGCTATGGGTACTGTTGTAGTGTTTTGCTGGGCCACTATAACTTCAGACCAACTGCATATGCAAATGATCGACCGAATAAAAATCGTTGCAGTTTGGTCTGATTCTAGATACGTAATACCCTAAGGAAACCATTATTAATTTATTATTTTTTAAATGGCAGTAAAATAATATATTAACCAAAAAAACTAATGCAACTGATTGTCTTGTATTGCAAAAAATTAATCGAATATTATTGGAGGAATCTTGACGTAATTAAGTAAAGATTACGGGGAATCTATGATATTGTGATCAACGACCATGCTTGGTTTATGCGGAGCAAACTCAAAAGCACATGTTTGAGTGTTTGACGATTCTCAAACACTCTAAAACACAACATTTCATCAATATACTTTTTATTTTCGTTTGCGTGATATTAGATTTCACGATTACCTTTTATATCTTTCACAATAATTTTTACTATCATACCAACATGTAGATTTTACCGATATGTTAGTTTTATGGAACCTGAAAGGTAGGGGTGCAAATGAGCCGAGCCGGCTCGTGAGCTACCTGGGACCGGCTCGATAAAAACTCGGCTTGAGACCGATTTTAAACGAGCCCGAGCCGAGCCCGAGCTTAAATGTAAGGCTCGTTTATTAAACGAGCCCGAGCCGAGCCTGTGTCACCAAGCTCGATTAGGCTCGCGAGCCCTAAACGAGCCTATATATAATATAATATAATATAATATAATATTATATATATATATATAAATTAAAACGTATTTAATCATTAGAGTAAACGAGCTTTTTAACGAGCTCGAGCCGAGCTTAAGCTCGTTTAGGCTTGTTAAGAATTAAACGAGCCGAGCCCGAGCCCGAGCCGAGCTTGTATATTTCTTAACGAGCCCGAGCCGAGCCTGGGTCCATAAAGCTCGTAACGAGCCGAGCCCTGTATATTTCTTAACGAGCCCGAGCCGAGCTTGGCCAGGCTCGGGCTCGGCTCGGCTCGTTTGCACCCCTACTGAAAGGCAACAATCAAATTGATCATTGGTGGCCAATTATATATCTCTAACAATTAGGAAGACGTGAACAGTAACGCCTTGTTAACTGTTTATAATTTTAGTGTGCCAATTTTCGTTCAAATCTGATTTCTTGGCCTACCGGTTTTCAAAGGTTACTCTTTACTTATATCCTCTGTGTGGGTTCCGTGTTCGACCCGTCCCATATATATTTTTCTCGCCATTAATATTTTTGCCTACGCACCCTTTTACCCCCTCCCCCTTATGCCACCTCCTCCTGAGAACTCTGCTTTCCCTCCTTTACACCGACTTTCATAAAATCTCTAAATTTATCTATCCAAAACCCAAATCCATCTACAATCGAGTTCATATACCACAATACTCAGTTCGAAGTCTTTATACTCCGCCCAACAACTGCCTTAGGTTTCATCTTACTCTCAACCTCACCCACCCACGGTTATAGTCACCGGCGGTCACTCAATCATGGGCAACGACGGTCGGTGCTCATTCTGGGTTTATTAGGGTTCGGTTTTTTTCGCATCTACTGCTCCCGATGATCTAATAAGGCATAGCTATCAAGTTTGAACTTCTAACAAAATTAGAGATCCTGTTACCCTTATATCTATGTTTTACGCCTCAATGGGTCTTCTCGCCATCTCTTGGCATGAAGAAACGTCATGTATTGACACTTCCTCTTCTGCTTACGTGAAGACGTCCTGTTTCTCACTATAATCAATAACAATACGTTCAATTTCTTTGCTCATGATATTCCATCTTCTTCTCGACTAATTAAGGTTTATATATATATATATATATATATATATATATATATATATATATATATATATATATATATATATATATATATATATATATGATGTTTACTTCTTAATTTTTTTTATGACAATAATGTTCAAAGCTAAGAACATACAAAGGATTCGTAAATTTTCTAAAAGTTTGGGGGTTTACTGAGATGTGATCAGATTTAATTCTGTTTTTATACAAGGTGTCACCGTCCATATTAATTTGTTTTTGTGTGAAGTTGGTTTATGATTTAGTTTTTCTTGCAAGTTCAATGCATTGGTGATTCTTATCCTACCTTCTTCTACAAGTGCTCATTATTGAAGATAAGGGTTGCGTTTTCACAAAATCATTCTCTTTTAATCAGAACTTGGCGAGCTGGTACCAGAATTAAGCTTTGTTGGTGATTTTAGTGTCACCAGGTCATTTTATGTAATTGGAACTCACATGTGAGCTAAGGGCTATTTAGTTTGTACTTTAATATATGTTTGGGTATGTGCGGAGTGCATGCATGTATAAGATCGAATAAATAGCCGATTCGACGACAAGTCGGGGGACCGGGGGCAGCGTCCCTGGGTTCGGGGTTTCCAAAGGGGCGCTACTTTGGCGGGGTCTAGGGGCAGCACGCCTAGAGGGGGTTCCAGGGGCCGAGGGGCAGCGTCCCTCGCGAGGTTTGGGGCAGGGCCCCAAAAGGTCTTTGGAAATTCCAAGAGGGTACATAGTGGAAAATCGTATTTCTTGAGGGTGATTATGGTAAAACTGACTAATTTTGTCAGTTTTGGAAACCATTAAATCCCTCATAAATTCGTGACTTGTTACCAAAGGAACTGATGACGGCAACCTTAAAGCCCATTACGGCTAACCCTAGATGAAACCCTTTTCCACTCGTTTATTATAAATACGGGTCTCCTCATTGAGGAGAGGTACACCCTTTTTAGCTCTCGTTTTCATCAAAAATCTCTCAGATCTCCATAGCAATTTGGCTCACGTTTTCTGTGCCTAGATTCGTGAGTGTCCTCTTGGATTATCTTAGACTGAATTTCTTGTAACCCGGGCATAGGGTAGAAATATCAGTTCGGAAAGTGTTCTCACGATCCAAGGGGTATCCAGATCTCCACTCAAACCCTACCCAATCTCTAACAAGCTTTCCCTATTCCAACTTGGAATCACTTTCCAAATTGCAGGCTCTATTGTTATACAAGTTGATGTGGTTCTTGGTCTTGGTAACATTAAATTTGATTTCATATTTTTAACCTGATTAGAGTGATTATGGGAATTGGGATTAGGTACTTTGTTATGTTCTTCCTTCAGTGAAGCTACGGAAAGAAGGGTTGGGTGCTAATAAGAAAATAAAGAGTTATATGTCTGTTTACTCGCATTTTTTAAATTTTCTTTTAGTTTTATACTACTATATGATTATATATAATGTTAATAATAAACCCGTGTATTTCTTACTTTATTCCAGATGGGATGTCATATGGGTTTGCAATAGCAGAAGCACTTATCATTTCTTATTTTTCACTTCCATATTTGATTTATGCAGCAAATGCAAGTCAAATGTGATGTTTATTATGAATTTATACACCTTAGAACTTTTTTGTTATTGAATAATTAGGTCTGATATTTTATTTGCAGAGTGAAACACATCATGTTGACAACAGTGTTGTTTGTCTTT
Organism: Cichorium intybus; assembly: GCA_023525715.1. NCBI lineage: Eukaryota > Viridiplantae > Streptophyta > Magnoliopsida > Asterales > Asteraceae > Cichorium > Cichorium intybus. The sequence goes on along the minus strand of CM042016.1, from coordinate 35,332,939 downwards.
ATGGATATCTGACAAGATATCAGACTCTGGTTTTGGTACTATTTTTCAACATAGGATTCAAATACTAATGTATTGTATTTGAATCCTATGAAAAAGTTTCCAAATTAAGGAGTCTTATTTTGAAAAAAAAATCTAAACAATTACACCAATGAAGATTGCTTTGTATTTTGGATGACATTGTACTAATCAGATGGATTTCAAACTAAAATCTGGTGATTATAATTGGATGAAATTATGGATTTCAAAGTAAAATATCGTGAAAGAGATGAAAGTGGAATGCTGTAATAAACAAATAACCCAAAGTAAGTTCATGCTTCTTGCATTTTACCTTTTTAAGTATATTTTTCCTGTTGTAAATACATAAGACTTCCGCAGCAACGTGCGGGTTATACCACCTAGTTTATTTATAAGAAACAAAATGTCTACAAATCATGGACAAACTCACAAAAGAAAATTACAATACTTAAACTATATATTATAACACGGAATGAAATGTCAACGTGATGATGATCCTTGCGTAAGAAACGTCATGCTCTTAAAGGTCTATCTGACACTTTCTAGGTTGTGAATCTTTGATCGAGAACCTTAGAATCTGATGCAGATAGATGTTGTTGTCAACATCGATGACGATGGCGTTTTTGCAAAGTAGATGATTAATGCAACCATGTTTGGGGGTAATTTGGCCTGGGGTTCTTCCTGGGGGTTGTATAAGGCTTCGGAACCTAAGATCACAAAGAAAATGCTTGGATTAGCTGCAATTCAGAATCGAGTTGACATTACGCTCCGATGTCCAAATTAGATGAGAAATGGTCTTGAAGAATATGAGAGTAAGCGATATGGTTACTTACACTCTAGTGTCTAAATTAGATGATAAATGATATTGAGGGTTTGTTGTAAACCTAGTTCACCCAAATACAACAACCACAAGTCAAGCAACAGAAACCTTATTAGCCCATCTTTCAAGCCCACCAGAGTTCGGCCTAACCGACACAAGGAGTTACAAGCTAGGTGTAAGGACTAGTTTGAAGATCAGAAGGATTAGTCTACAAAGTCATGATCATGTTTTCTTGAATTTAGGATCCATGTTTACCCTTTCTAGGTGATAATGGCTTACATTTAGGATGGAATTCTTCTTATTTAAAGTATTGTAATCTGTTTGAAGGAATATTAGAAAATTGCCCCCAAAAAGCTCTTTTCTTCCTCATTAATTATGTAGAGATTGAACATCTCACGTGTAATCCCCATAGTCGCGACCTTCAAGTAAGACCATTTGGGTGCTTGCCCGTGCCATATCTCATATGGTGTATTATTCACTTTCTTTGTTGAAACCATACTGAGTATGCGTATAATAGAATTTAAAGCATATCCCTGGGATGCCATTGTAAATGTTTCTAAACTCATCATAGATCATCGGTGGTTGTCGAGGCCAACAAAATTAAAACCATATTTCTATAACACAAAATATCGTATAGTGGTAAAAGGATCGAATCCATGGAGACTGGTTTAACTTGTAACTCTATGTGATCAATTCATAAAAGTATATGTTTTAAATAAAGTAAATAAGTGGGGGGGGGGGGGTTACTTTGTTGAGTTCAAAATGTAAACAAAGGAATGCAATCAAATTTGGTGAAGTGAATCAAATATGGAGAAACAATCAATATTGACATCACAATTCTGACTAGTAAGTTTATCGTGAAGGGCTGAAGGTTTATAATGCAATGTATTTAATTTAATCTAACCTGACTATAACATCTCAAAAGCTTGAAATACCTAGATTCTTCTTAATTTTGTGGAAATTAGAAAAGTTTTTAATAACCGTCTTAATCAAAGTTAAAAGTCAAATAAGCATATAACTCAAGTAAATTGACTAGTAATATGGATCTAAGAATCACCAAGCTCAAAGGAAATCAATAAGCTTCGACTTCTCTTTGAAGAACACAACTCCATGATGATGTGTATATGTATATGTATATGTATATGTAGATGTATATGTATATGTATATGTATACACACATATGCACGACATGTTTATGTTGAATTGGCTTGTATTAGTTGCTTATTTAGTAAACTTCAAGTTCCAAACATCAATCACATTCCTTTAAAATGTCGTAATTTTGTAACCATATATATTGCTGCTACTCCTGTGTTTCACGAGAGTAAAAAACATGAACAAATTGAATTAGATTGTCAATTTGCTATTTAGAAAACTTCAAACAGGACTTATTTCTTTGTCTCATGTAAATACCGGTAGTCAATGGATGACGTGTTTGCTAAAGCCTTAAATGGCCATCTTCATCGTTATTAAGTAACTTCCAAGCTTGATCTCTTTCCATATTCACTAGCTTGGGAGCTAGGGAGGGGGGGGGGGGGGGGTAGGGGTTAGCATTCCAAAACCAGAAGGACAATTTCGTAATTTACACAAGCAGGTGATATTGAATTTAGCTTAAAGTTAGTTATAGTTTGGTACAAGTCCTTTATTTAGTTTGTTTTATTTCCCGCCTATTCTTCTTTGTATAAATGTAACGTAGTTTTGATTATATTCGATAATGAAATGAATTTCATCTATCTCTTTCCTTCTGTACTCTAAAAGATTACATAAGTGTAAGACATCCATTTATTGAACTCATCATCAACTTCTTGTTATGGTTCCGAGCTTATTATAAGCATGCACCGGTCCTTGCTATTAATCTAGTACAAGAAAAGGTGAAGGATGAAGCTGTCGTGATTTTGACATTAATACCCTTTAGTAACTGATGCCCTTACCAATCCATTGTTAATCCGTTGCTAACTTTTTTTGATGAAATTCTGTTAGCTATTATCGATATTTTAGCCATGAATTTTATATGATGCTAGATTTTCTTGCAGTGTTGCTTTGAACCTAAACGGAGCCGGAAGACCTAGTTTTGTCAATTTGATTAACCAAGTTGGTTTTTAATAATCCAAGAATTAGTACTACTCTATTGCTTATTTGAATGTTTAACTAAAAAATGTCTACTATTGTCTTTATTTTCTATGATTTTAAATTAACATGCAAAACAAAAGCGTAACCTCATTAGGGCCATGCCCCCCCCCCCCCCCCCCCCCCCTGATTTTTGGCGTATTAATACCCGAAATATGTACATATGCATGTAATTTATCTTATCATTTGTCTTATGGGCCACTCCATGTTTTATCTTCAAGAACGTTATGTAATTTAATAGTTAGTTTCAACAAATCAGAGAATCAATCATACATGATTATATTGTTAGACGTAAGGAGAATAGATAAGGAAACTAAACAAGTATTTAACAAAGAATCAAAAAATTACTGAAAAATCAAAACCATTTCTCGTAAAATTAGGATACTATTTGATTAAGGAAACCAAAACACTATATAAGTAAACCAAAAAAAATTCAAATGTACAACTTATTATTTGAAAAAAGAAATTACAATCTAAACCAATAATCCTCACCGCTGTCGGCGAAAAAATTAACACCGGAAAATATTGCAACCGCTGGAGTGTATACCTCCGTCAGTCTTTTCACCGGAAAATAGCTTCGGAGTGCTTACTGCTCCCTTTCTCCTCTCTGCCCTTGTTGACCTCTATGCATTCGCTCTCTCCTCTCCGTTGTTCGCCGATCTGCAACGCCGACCAACAACCTCCGTGGCCGGTGTGTTCTCCATCTCTCATCTCCAATGGATCTGTAACCTGTTAGCTTTCTCTTTCTCTCTTTCTTTCTTTTTCTTACATTCTCTCACTAGATTCTAGAGTAACTTGATATTTTATATATGATATAATAATGACAGGAATTTGAATGACTTATAAGCTGTTAAATGTTAAAAGTCTGCAATTTTGTTTCTCTCTTTTTCTACACAACAATTTTATTAGTTAGAAATATATAATCCCAATATTAAACGAAAATTGAGAAGGGTATTATGGAATAGCTTTCTTAGCAATCTATATATTACTTTTTTTTTTGTATTTATTATAATTAGTTAATTTTGTTATATACTTATATGTTAACTTTTTAGTATAATATAATTATACTTAAAACAAATTAAATTTGTATATTTTGTTTCATTTTAAAATTTTGATTTCGGCCCTTATTTTAAATGTTTGTGTTCCGCCCTGATGCAAATTGAATTAAAATCAACAACTTAATTAAGCAGTATTTACTTTGAAATTATTTCTGTAACAAACCTTACAATGACCTTTATTACGACCTCGGCTTGGCACATTCAAATGGTCAGGAAAGGAGGTTGTTGATCTCTCTCAACAACACTCATGTTTGCTTCAGAATCACAGAATTAAGCAGCTTTTCTCTTAAGAAGTATAAAGCATTCTGAAACAGCACTCATGTTTGCTTCAGTTAGCACCGGTGACGTCACAATTTTCTTCCGTAACAAACCGAACACTTCATCCAGGATTCCGCTTCCAAAATGGTTCTCGATCATCCCTCCCCAAGATGTTTGTAGACACGATGTAAACATATGAATGTTCGGAAGCTTATCCTGGTAGTCCCGAGTACCTATCCGCTGAATCATCTCTATTTTAAAGTGATCGTTTTTCATGATAATATCCTTTATCTCCTCCGTTGTCGCATTGTATCGCGGAAAGTTAAAAGAGTCGACTTTATCTTCACTCAGCAATCCCTTCAAATACACCATTTCTCTTCGTTAATTGCAATTAAATAAATTTTAGAAAGATATTTTACGACGACGAAGTTTACATGTGCACGCAGAAAATGTATATTACCGCGTTAACCATGTCAATGAGACACTCGCCTAAAAGATCGACGACTTCAATAAGAGGATACTTCTTGACTTCGAAACATGGAAGGACTAGACACATGAGACCTCCAGGTACGAGTTCTTCAGCCCTTGCGTTCAAGAACGCCTCCATATCTCTATTGAACTGTGCTGCATAAGCTTCAACCACTTGACTAGACGAACTCGTATAGAAAATCTTCCCCTTGTTAAAAGCCGGTGATTTCTTATCGATCAACTCCTCGGGAATCTTTGATAGCCAATAAAGAGCATACGAAGAGTTGACAAAATGGAGTGCGCCTTTTGGGAATAAACGGCCATGGATGGAACCAGCCACGCCGGCTGTGAAACATTGTCGGTTGGGTGGTAGAAACTTGAAAAGTTTGTCGTAACGATTAAATACATGGTCGTTGAAGAAGACTTGAAACTGAATTTCTTCGTCGGGATCTTTCCGTCTCACGGACTCAACTATGTTTTTAACGGTCAGGAATCCAACCGAACACCCCAGGTCTGCAATGTTAATCGAGTTGGACGTAGCAAGAAATTGTTTGATGTCTAATTTATCCTCAATAGCTTCGTTGATCAGCGTCATAGACGTCGGCCCACCTCCCCGCTGCATTTGGAACGATTTTCACTTAACAAAAATGTTTCTGTTAAACACGAGTTCAAAAAATATTTACCGGAATCAATAGACAGCGGCCATCGTTTGTGGTAACTTGCATAGTCTCCATCCTGTCGTTCGATTCGAATGAAGATAGATATGCAGCCACGTTATATGTATATATCATAACTTGATGTGTGTGAGGATCTTTGAGATGGTAAAAGCAAAGGTGACAAGGTAAAAACAAAAGCTTTCGTCGATTGAATCAATGTAGAGAATATACAAGTTTTTTAATTAAGTTTTTTCAATGAAGAACGGTGAGATCTTTTCCTTGTTTTGGAAGGTGAAACTGGGTATGCGTAGACAAAAACAAGGATTGCTACTGTTTTTGGCATTTCTCATTTAAGAATTCAAGAAGCCTATATTTCTGGGATGTCCGGTGCTTTTGACGGTTTGCACGCTCATCATTATGGGTATCGCCAATTACCGTCTAGAATATACATATAAATCTAAAAGGAGTCAAGATTCCAAGCTCTATGGCCTCTAGAAGGGCCATATGTGAAGATAAGAATCGGATATATTTTGACTCCAATGAAAAGTGTTTAATTAATTGCAGCATTAAATTCCTCCCGTTATTAGTTTCAATGCAGTATTTCCTTTCAGGCAAGAGTCTTTAAATTTTCTTAAGGATGACAACAAGATGGATTTTCATTAGGATATGTATGTTGTTAATTGGGTGTGGTTTATACACGGTAAATTGTTTAATCTAATTCAGGATGGAGATGTATGTATGTATATATTTGATTAAAACTACGTATTACACTACTAGACATGTGGTATATTCGGACAGTCAAACCGTCAGGTGAACAACCTGATTACCGACGGACTCCCCATGGAAACCAATCCGTCGAAAAAAGGGCGTGGTAATCCTTATCGACGAAATGTCTGACAAATTGCTGATGCATGGAATTATCCGTCGGTAAATAATAGAATTTAAACAACTAATGTAAGCAATAAATGTAAAGTATTGCGCTATAAATATGAACACAAATGAAGGAGATGAAAAACAGTTTATTGATATTGAGATCATATAAAGGAAACTATCTTGGTTCACATAGACTACATTGGAGACTAAGGAACTATGCTCGTAAATAACAAGACAAAAAGTACAACGTACGTCTGATTACAACTGCCCATTCAATAACATTACTGTAAGAAAAGTAATTTTAAGATCTTGTTTTGTCATATAACGTTAACCAGTTGGTGTAGACCACAAGCTGTCTGCAACCTTCAACACTTGTCAATTTCTCAAGTCTGCTAAGTTTACTTAAAGGTTCAATAATATCCCCATAAGTGACATCAATAGGGTCTTCACCTCCCAACAATATTGAGAAAATTAGTAACCCTCTTTATGAACTTCTGTACTACAAAAACAACCACTTGATCTGCTTTAGGATCTCATCCCTTAGAGCTAATGGAGACTTTGTAGACTTTATACATCAATGATATTTTCCAAGAAGGCGATAGTGCATTTATGCTTTTGGATCAGTGTGAAGAAAAACTTATTTTCGATGTCTTATTCATTGTAAATGACACCCGCTTCCAAATCAGTAGTGATGTCGTGAATTCTAGCTTCGATACCCTCAAGTTCTAAGTTAACCTCCTCAAAATGTGGCATTCGGAAAAGGATATTCGTTTCAACATCAATCGTTGAGAAGTCAATGGTTAGCTTTCGGAGGAATTTTCTCAATGGAATGTAGGAGTCGATCCTTGTTTTTGGTCTTCATTCTTCGCTGGAAGACCTTGGCTATAGAGAAGATATCGATATGGTTCACTAATGGCAAGCTATTTTGAGAGATTTCATACTCTTCTTTATCGCTACGTATAGAGGTTTAGCAGAACAATTTTGACTTTTGGAATGATATATTCTTGTAGCCTCTAAAGTTCTTGATTAACCTATGGGACCATGCCAAAGTTTGTACATGTCTAGCGAACACGTCTTCCTTCTTCTTTCGATATTTGTAAAATATATTCTCTTCAACTAGAGTAGCGCCCACAGGTTTAAAAACCATATAGCAGTCAACATTGGGTGACACTGGAATGTCCCATTCGAATTCTGAGGAGGCTGGAGGAGTGTAGGTGCAACCCACAGTAAAATCCTTTTCTATTAGTCTTCAGATATGGCTTAACCAATGGTTTTGTTGTGTAGGTATAAAGGTAGTGAGCATTAGAATTAATTCAATTTCAACTTTTTGAAGGATTCTAGTGAATTATGTGTTATATTATGATTCAATCCTTTTTCACCTTTTCATTTCTAGTTTGGGATGCAAGAAGAAGAGCTTTTGCACCCTGTTGTTCTTTCATCCAGAAGGCTGCTAGACGATCCATTTTAATTTGTTTTCTCTTCAGAGTTTCCTCGGACTCCTTAGGGTATAGATCAAGATGTCTTGGAGGAGACTTCAGAATGGATGCATAAATAGAAATCTCTTTGCTTAAATATTTGGTTGGGGCCTATAGAGTTTCTGGATCGGTGGGAGGAATGGTTTGTTCTGGAGTGAGAAACATATGTTTTTTTGGGCAAGAGGACTTTTTCCATGGGATGTATGAGTTTGATTTTATGAGATGGGGAAAAGGTTGGATTAATAGTGTCAATGAGAGCTATTCTTGGAGGGAACTTGATTTCAGACTCCATAATGTGAGAAATGTTATGGGATGGAGGAACATTATCCTTCAGAATAGTTTCTTCCTCAAATTATGTGGAAGTGTCTTCAACGGTTATCATGTCCGCTAGGAATCAATTGTTCTTGTGATAGAAAATCATGTTTAATAGAAAATCGCTTCCATAAATTCTGCAATGTTATTAATTTTTGTAACTATTCGGTCTAAGTGACAACCGACACGTTAAGATTGTGCTCATCAATTCAAGAATTTTATCCTAACTTGTGCTAGGAATCAATTGTTCTTTGTGATAGAAAATAACCCCATCCATCAATTTGTCAACTTCCCTGCTATGGTTCATCCCAACAATGTGAACTGCATCATCAATTTTCTTGAAGATCCAACTGAAAGAGGTGTTGGATTTTTAACCATGTAGATCAATACACCAAGTTTCTTGAGAAAACTTACATTTTCTTTTTTCTCGATTCTCATCTGCACCCCTAACTGCATATCAGATATGAACTAACACTTGATCATCAAGGATTTTTCTTTGCCCTTATAGGTACGTTATAATCGTTATAATGTAACACCCCTCATATAACTCAATTTAATGAGTTAAGTCATATTCAAACTTTCCTTCAATGTCGGAAGAATAGCTGTCGAAGTTAGGTCCTAAAAGTTTAGTTGTCAAATCATGTTTAAAAGTTTATCATATAAGGGTGCACAATATATGATATAAAAACAAGAGTTCCACAGAATCACTACATAAGATGTGGCCTTCTAAATGTCTAACTCCAAGCACCTAAGTATCCAACTCTTCATCTGTGAATGCATGCCAAATAATAATGTTGGACTCAGAGAGTCTAGTGAGTAAACCCGACATGCACATGCATGTAAATATCTAAACCAAGAGGATGTATAAAATAATTAAAGGTAACCATTATAAAATAATTAAAGGTAACCATTACAAGAAACCAAAAGTACACAACGTACATTCATATAAATATCCCAACCCAAGTTCTATACACTCAAATAAGTCTATTTTCAATCTAGGGTCCTGATGGTCCATTGCATAAATTGGGTAGTAGCATCATACCAAAACTCGTTTGTCGTTGGCTTGAAAAACCAATAACATCATCCTCGAAACCCCTAAGAATCCAAATCGACCATACATGTAAACATTTAGGAAACATGTGTTATCCAAAATGATTCCATGGAATGCTTTACCAAAGTCCATCCCTAAGCCTTATGCTTAAATGACCATGTAGGTCAAAAATGGGGCTTTTCTCTAATGTGTGCCCATGACACACACAGGTCAAACCATTCTAAGTGATATGAATATAAGAGATGATTAAAACAAGTTCAGATCCAAATTCGTAATTCCTAAATGAATTTTTTCCCCAAAGTTCATATTTCATGGATGCAACAAGTTATTTAGTATAGCCACATAAATAAAAGGTTTAGAAATATGATATTGAGGTCAAACATTACCAAAATAGAGTTGTATGGGCATGTACTCTTAATATTTAATCACTTGAAATAGTTATGCAAGCTTACTTCAATTCCTAGACAATTGGTGCACTTAGTGGTCTACTAACATTACAAAAAGTTAAGACATAAGTCATGTAAATGTTCATTAAGTCATTTATTAAGTGCTTAATGGTGGATATCCTATTTTATTTTATTTAAATCATCCATAAGACTAAAAAAGAGTATAGGCAAAAACTAGACATGATTTGAACATCGTATGAAAAAGTTACAAAATTAAGGATTGGTACTACAGAGATCCACTCGACCGAGTGGATTAAATAAGGTATATCCGCTCGACTTGTCAGATCGCGTGGACATGTCTGATGGGTAAAAAACGTGATGTTAACTCCGATTTCAGCAATAGCAATTGTGGTCGTTGGCATCGATTTCAATAAGGATATGTGGGTGGTGGCTCAACACCATTCATCTCAAATACATATGGCATTTAGGGCTGATGAGGGCGAGGAGATAAAGGGTGACGGGTGGAACCCAAAACTTTATTATAATGTGTAATACCGTAACTTTTAATTATGGTAGGATAATATTAATTTTAATATAAACGAGCTTAGATAAGTTAAAATACAAGTTAAGATGTTTAAAAACCATCTAGGAGAAGTAGGATGTTAAAAACGGGTAAAAGAAACAACTTGAATTCTTAAAAGGTCAAACCGGGTCGAGTTTTGTAACACGAGTCGAGTCGGATTGAAATGAAAATGGGAAAAATAGCAACCCGGGTCGTGTTCAACAAAACCCGGGTCGGGTTAGAGAAACCCGGACCGTGTGGAGCATTGGACTGAAAAACAGAATATTGAGGAACAAAACCCGGGGCGGGTTTGACATCCCGGGGCGGGTTGCGGGTACAAGGCATTTTAAGGTGCAAATTTCCATTTATTTGGGATAAAACCCAATTTGAGCCAAACCCTCTCCAAACCCTAAAAATCAATTTCTAAGCCATCTATGTCGAGATTTAAGCCTAATATTCACGAATTGAAGCTAGGGATTCATACTTGGAGCTTGAAGGGTAATCCTCTTCGATTTTGGTTTCGTTTCAACTGTTGGATGGTTTGATTTGGGGTAATTTCATGTGGTCTCGATGACCCACCTGTGAATTGATGATGTTAGAGCCAAATTGTTAGATTAGCAAGTCTATAAAAAGTTTAAATCCTAGAGTCAAATTAGTGAAATACTTGTTGTAGTGTTTTTTATCTTGAATGGGTCAAATTAGTGAAGTGAGAGTATAACTAGAGTGATTTTTTTATTATAGTTTGATTATCACTTCACTATATGATGCTAATTTCTGGATTTATTGTCGATGTTAAATTGTGATTGAGGTTCTTAAGAGATTTGAGTATTGAAATTTAGCTGTTATGTTACAGCTAAAGCTAGACAGAATCAGGCACGAGGTTCTGGAGTTCCACGTATCGATTCAACTTCAGGTGAGTAGTTATCATTAGATGAATTTTATATATATATATATATATATATATATATATATATATATATATATATATATATATATATATATATATATATATATATATATATATATATATATATATATATATATATATATATATATATATATATCAGTGTTGTAAAAGTCGGTCTAGGCGGCCGCCTAGGCGCTAGGCAGACCAAAACTGCATACGTTTAGTGCTATGCGCCTTAATTAGTCGGGCGTGGTCAACATCGGTCAAAGGCGGGCTAGGCGGCAAAGGCAGTCAGATGTGGGCTAGGCGCTGGTGAAAATTTTCGAGTTTCCCTCACAATTTTGACCTAATCGATCCCGCCTCTCGTCCCCCACTCTCCCTGCCATTTTCTCGTCTCTCGTCTCCCTCCCAATCGATCCTTCCTCCCAATCGATCGTCTGAAAAAATTGATCCTCTTCTTAAAGCTTCCTCCGCCTCCTTCTTCCTCCGTCTTCTTCATCAGTTAGCTCCGGTAAAGCTCCTCCTTCTTCCTCCTTCTTCTTCATCAGTTAGCTCCCGTAAAGCTCCGGTAAAGAATCCGACTTATTTGTTTCTGGTAAAGAATCCGACTGATTTCTGATTCCATGGTAAAGCTCCATCTGATTCCATCTCTACTTGTCGGTATCTGATTTCTACTTGTCGGATTCAGATGTTATCGATGTCAATTTCAAATGTTATCGATTTCAATTTCAATTTCGGATTACAGATGTTATCGATTTCAATTTCAATTTCGGATTACAGATCTTTGATTGTTGATTTTGGTTCTCGATTTTTACTGCCTAACAGATCGTTGATTGTTGATTTTGGTTCTCGATTTTTGGATTACAGATGTTCTCGATTTTTACTGCCTGTTAGGTGTTCAATTTCAATTTCGGATTACAGATGTTTCATTATTTGATCCAAGGTTTGATTCCAAGTTATTATACAAGTTTCATTATTTGATTACAGGTTTCATTATTTGATTATTTGATCCAAGGTTTGATTCCAAGTTATGAGTTGGTTTTTGTAGTTCATTGCTGATTGTAGTTGATTGCTGATTGTAGTTCTTATTAGTTGGTTTTTGTACAGTCGACATGCAGTTCATTGCTGATTGTAGTTCTTATGAGTTGGTTTTTGTAGTTCATTGCTGATTGTATTAAAGCTGTTATGAAGCTACCTCGGCTTCAGGTTGCTCTTTTGATTTGATTATTATACGAAATGATTTTTAATTTTGTTTTGGTGAAATTTGTTCTGAATTGTGTTTTTTTTAATATGCAGAATTTGATTATGCAGCATGTGGACCATTCAGGTTGCTCCTGTGCAATTGTTGCTCTTGTATAGTTTGGGGGCTGAAGCAGATTATGCACTTTCTGGTGGCTCTGGACGATTTTAACCCTCGGTGAGCTGGTTTCATCTCTTTTAGCAAAAGTACATTGCTATTGTTGTATCAATTTTATGGTTATTAACTTATTTTGTTAAGGTATATGTACTATTTATTATTTATTTTAAATAAATTTTGTACCAATTAATACTCCCCGCCTAGGCGCCCGACTAGTCCTCGCCTAGACCGACTAGTCCTAGGCCCCAGTCGACCGCCCGCCTACCGCCTAGCGACTTCTACAACCTTGATATATATATATATATATATATATATATATATATATATATATATATATATATATATATATATATATATATATATATATGTTTGGGATGTTGTTGCAGATCATAGAAACTTCATATTGGATTGATTGAGTAAATTCAAGTTTGAGTATTGAATTACAGAGTAGTAGTGGTTGTGATATACTAAAGGCTGAGATAGCCATTTTGGGATTCGCTTAAAAGAGAAATTAGATTATATAACCAAGTTATTCTCTAATTACTCACTGAGCTATTGAATGTCATAATTGAAAGGTTTTCTGCAAATCTATGAACTAAAACCCTAAGTTCACATGCAACCTAGATTGGATCTATGTTTTCTTACTTTGAACATGTAACTAATTCCTAAAGGCCAAACAAAAATTAACTAAAAGAATAAAATAGAAAAACTAACCTTTTAGTTGTTTCTTGCAAGCTAAGCAGCACAAGTGTCCTGCCTCAAATGAAGTCACACCCAGGGAGCAGGAGGTGGACGAAATCCAGAGAGAGGGAGGAGAGAAAATTGGAGCAGAATAGGGTTCCCCAGGACCCCTATTTATAGTTTTTCCAAATGGTTGCAGATAAGCCTTTAGAGATAAACCTTTTTTGAATTCAAATAAGATAAACCTTTATCTTACAATTCAAAACCCTGTTTATCCTAATCTTATTTTCGAAAATCATGGATTATCTTATCCATATTTTCGCCAACCACCAGCTGCCAAAATTGTCACTTACTCAACTATTGAATAATTACAATTCAGCCCCTGTACCTTTAATTAATCAAATTAATCACCAAATTAAATCCAATTAATTCCAGATTAATTTCTAATTGATTACTATAGTTTCTAATTAATATATTATCACATTAATATATTAATAAACTATTTATTTAATTCCTATTGATTTATTAATCATATAATATATCAACCTTTCTCTCTCCGGAACTTTCTACCAAACCTCTAGCTATGAGGGCAACCCAAATGGGCTTTGCTACTATTAATTAGGTAAATACAAATTATTAGTCATGGCTTAGACACCTAATCCAACAGTCTCCCACTTGGATAAGTCTATGACTATAATTACCAATTTAACCTCTAATTAATCAGCAAACTGTAGCTTCCTAGAAACTGCTGCCGAACTCTGACCTAGTCAGTTCTGTCCATAGATAAGTGATCAGATGATCCTTCGTCCAACAAGATATTTTCAGACATAAGACATGGATTGAGATCAATCTCTGTCTGACACACTGTTTCCCGATTTCCGATCTTGCTTATGACTTTTAGACTTCTAATTGAACGAATCAATTCAGTCCTGGCTGGCCAGCGCTTCAGTCAACTTCAAAATCATCGAGTGGCCAACAAATATATGTTTCCCGTCAGGGTCATGGGACGAATAAGCTTCGACTCATATGTTATATCTTTTACCCGACAAGTCACTCACAACAGCACGTTTTATAACACCGAGTTACCGATGCGTTTTCGTACTATCAATGAACAACCGCCTTGCAAATTATAACTCATATCTCTCCACTTTAAGACCATAAGATATTATCGTCTCAACATTGCTCGTGATATAATCCATGAAGCAATCCATTGAGCACGGGTTTATCCAATACTCAAATCTCCATTTCCAAGTACTCATGAACGTTGCAGCAATCTTATTGCTATGTCTAACTCCTTAGACAATCTACAAACCAATTCATGACAGTCTTCCTTCATACTTACTCCCTAAGAGTATGAACGACTGTGGATATTTGAATAATCCAATTATTCAGGAAGTAAAACATGCAAAAGCGAAACATAAAATCTGACTGGCAGCTACTCCTGCTAATTACCAAGTCTCCACGAGGTAATCACCAAGTCGGATTTATCATAACTATTATCGGTTTCTTATTCTCTTTTAAACTTTCAATTCAAGCCTTTTATATCTATGTCTATGACCTTTTCACTCTTTCTATGTATCCAAGTGTCTAACACTTATACACTTTATTGCAGATGATCATATCGGATACTCTTCCGATGATATCTCAATTTGTCATATTATCATTCTCTCTCACAACTCCATTCTGGTGATGTGTACCGTGACTGCCCATGGTTCTCGGGTCTTTAGTCTACATGACTACACCCTAAGACAATTTCGAGGTGTCATGATGTGCCGGTGAACCACACGCGCTCCATCAGAAACCAACGAAATTCTTTAACCATGAAGTCCTACAGCACCACGTTCTGGTGTAAACAATTACTGATTTGAAAACCCTTTCAAATCAATCACCCTAATCATTTGCCAATGATTCATCACATCTATTCAAATAATCCATTCAGTATTCTCAGCCAGGCAATATCCTGAATCCAACTTACAATGCTCTAAGCAATAAGTCATCAGGATATGTTCATAACACTTCTGATTTGTCCAAGAGGCTCGAGGAACCTGATGTAATCTCATTCCAAGCCCTTTCGGAATCCTAAGATTACCAATAATCCTTGTGTCATGATTTCCGGAAACCATTTCCTTTCGGGGACTCTTTCTTATGCATCTTGAATCCCATCAAGATCATATTCTCAACGGCTAAGTCAATACTGTCAGTCTCATCTATCTGATAGATGTCTATGAACTACGTAAGTATGCTACACCTTCTTTGTTTCTTTCATACCAATTCATTACACTTTGCAATGACAGGAAACTCCATTCCTGGGGTTATGCATCTTGAATCTCATCAAGATCATATTGGCAGAATTCTGATTTATCTAATAGATGTTCACAACTACCTGAGTATGTTGTATCTCTTAAAGTCTTTCATAGCGAACCGTTTCTTAACACCAAGTCATTACACTTTGTAATGATAAGAGACGTTTCCTAGAACCAGTATGTAACTGTTGTGCATTCTGACATACATATAAAACATCTAAAAACGGCATCAAGAAACTTGATATGTTATTAGCGTTTATAAGATTTTCGAAAATGATTTCACATTAGTTTTACATTTATGAACAGGGAAATACCATGTATGAATAGAACAACACAATTAGGCAAGTGTACCTAGTCGATTGTAGTATAGTAATGGTAAATCCGGGTTGTCGACCCAAGGGAAAACGGCTATCTTTAAGTTAAGAAAATCAATTATCAATTAACAATTTATTCAAGAAAATACTCAGGGGCGAGTTTTAATGAAAACTCGTAAAACTTTGATTATAAAATAAATGACGAAATAATAAATGATCATAACAAAAATAACAAGGGAAACTTTCGTTGTTGGATTTGTTGATTCATATAAACCTATGTTGACTAGTTTTGATTATGTGCAATGAGTTAAAATAAGTTGCATTAAGTTGTAGGATCGTATGGTCAAGTCACCAATTCTATGACTAATAAGTTAAAATAGCACAATGGTCATGTAACTAATTAACTTATAATCATCAAGTATTAATACAATCTAGCATGCAAACATAGCCCATATCCTAATGGTCAAAGAGATATGTTCATACAATCAATGGTCATGAGTTGCAACTAAATGTGATATAAGTTTTATTTCACTAATCGAGTTTATAACTTAGATAACCTTCCTAGTTAAATGGTCAATAACTAGTCCGATGATATATAGTTGTCAATTATACATCATGACGGTTCATGTGATCAATACGTTTAAATGGCCATTTAAACTTAATCATATGAAGATGGCAATCAAGAATACAAACCGTAACCACATTTAATATGTATAGCATGCAAGTTATATATCCTAACCGATATTAAACTCGAATCAAGAACTAGATCAACACATATTATATTAATGAATCAACATCACCTAGGCAAAAGTTACGAGAAATATAAAATACAAAATATAAAAGTAAACATTAATACTTAGATTTGAATAAACCATCTAGTTATGTTTGATATGCTATTAGTGCAATAGATATTGAACGTTAAATACCGATTTCTAAAATGATTAGATGTTTTGGTCCAACTACCTAATCCTATGATTATAAGGTCATTAATGGCAATGGTCATGCGATTATGTATTCCAAATAATCATGTATTGGTTCGTATCATACAAGGTTCATTCGAGATTTTGATCTCAATGGTCATGATAATCAAATTGGCGTCAAATGAATTATGCGAGATAAAATATAAAACGTTCAATATCCGATAAATAACAATCAAATCATAACTAAACGATAATCAAATCTAAGTAATAAATAATACAGATAACATAATCTGAAGAATACGGCTTAGGAAATCATAATAGAATGCAATATATATATAAAGCAAACCGAATGAAGTCCCGGCCGAACATTCTTCAAGCTCTCGATTCCATAGTTTCCCCTTTGATTCTACAAGTCTTCTGGCCGAGTTTGGTGGTGTGGAGGTGCAGAGAGACAATCTGGTCTGAAGGTGGTGTGTGGTGTCCCTCCAAAAGAAGAGCTGAAGGGCTGTATTTATAGTCGGAATAGCGCCAGGGCGCGGTGCGCCCTATATGAGGCGCGGTGCGCCTAAAGCAGATCTCAGCACGTGGTCAACTGTCGCACGAGGGAGCACGTGGCTTGCAGCTTTAATGTCGGATCTGAGGCGCAGTGCGCCCAAAAGGTAGGCGGGGTGCGCCCTTGCACATGCTCGGCAAGTCCGTTGAATCATTGGATGAACGCACGCTTGAATATTATAATCAAAAAGTCTGACGAAAGTGAGATCTGGTTCCCCTTTGGGCGCGATGCGCCTGTATATGGGCGGGGTGCGCCCAGGCGTCTGGCAGTTTTTCGCTTTGTTTCTTTTTAAGCTCAAATGTTTGTGTAATTCGTTCTTTCGCTCCAAACGCGTCTTTTTAGCTTCAAAACGAATATTTAAGCATATTAGGTATCTTTTAGTTCATAACATGTATAAAATTAAACTAAAATCACACTGATATCGTGCGGAAAATATGTATAATTTACGCGATATCAAAATACCCCACACTTGAACTTTGATTGTCCTCAAGCAAACTACAATTTATAACCAAGCCAAAACGTTTTGAAGCTCAAACAACTTTTCATACGCTACCACAGATCTAGCGTTTATTACCGATGTTAAGAATAAAGAATTTAAGAATAAACATAGTAGATTATACCTAGTCCTATGTACATATATTTATCTTTTCAAAACTTTAAATAAACTCTCTTTCTATAAACGACAAGTCTTTTAGATTGATAAAAACTCATTTTTACATAACATCGAATACACCCATTAAAGATTCTTCTACCTCAAGACTTTTTGTCAAATTTCCCATATTTAGAATAAAAATAATGCTGTACTGAATTTATCAAGTTAAGTTATTATTTCCATTTTTTTTTTTTTTTTTTTGAAACTCGTGACTTTCTATGGAACTCTTGATTACAAATTTTCGACTCAAGACTATACAGAGTCTACTAATTCAAATTCCAAAGGCCACTAAGGAAATTCCATGACTTTCGATGACACCCGTGTAGCGAGCTTTCGACAATATTATCCCAAACCAGTTGGTTTTAGGTAATAAGGAGTAGAAATGCCCGTCGGCCCCATTTTATGTCTACTTGCTCGAATGCCAAAGGCCACTGATTGAATTTTCCTTCCTGAGTCTCAATCTTATGGTATAACATTACTTGACTTCTGCTTTTTAACACATCAGATTTCTTGAGAATTTTTCTCATTTTAAGTTCATTTACCGAGGCTTATTTTCCTCAATTTAGTAACAGCATATAATTCGCGCATTTTTGCAAGTAGGGAAACTGACTCAATCTGTTTTGGCAAAAACTCAATTTTTAACAACTGATAAATTTTCAACGGGTCTATTTCATTATTTATGCAAAACATTTTGAAATTACCATTATAAAAACTTGTCCTCTACACAACTAGACTTTAGATAAAACAATGAAAAATAAAAATACATACATAAAATTAAATGTAACCTACAAATTTATTATCAAAATATTTTTCTTAACAATTTTCTTTTTAGCGTTCAATTTTAGAAAAGATGTTTAAGATAACAAAAATTTTAATTGGCTCAGTTAATCATTGCAGTATGACGTCTTAACCCTACACTTATATTATACAATAATTCTATTGTATATATAATTCAAAACAGTAAAGGGAGCAAAATGGAACAGACTCCCCTTGGGTACCGGTCGACGTCATATATGAGGCTCTTTCCACATAAAAGAATTCATTGAACATGCTGCCAGCATGGAATCTTAGCAAATCTGCATATGCATCACTTGGACAAAAATTATTCACATACAAATAAACACACAAAAATTAAATCACAAAAGTAAAAGTAATAACAACGAAAGAAAAATATCACTCATTTTGTGGTCCCTGAAGTTTCAAATCCGTGGCTACTGGTATGCGGGTGTGGTGTGGCTGTGCGACTTTTGACCGTCGTCAGTATCGCTGCCCCTACTGTAAAGAAGCGTCCCTCTTCTCAATAGTGGCTGATTTTTAGCCATGTATCATTATGTACGACCAGTATCTGCCTCGGGTGTTTACGCGTCAAGCACGTTTTCGTGTCGCGTAATTTTTGAAGTTGTCTCTTTCTCAACGCGATCCAGATTGTCGAC
The DNA here is from genome assembly GCA_023525715.1 of Cichorium intybus. Lineage (NCBI taxonomy): Eukaryota > Viridiplantae > Streptophyta > Magnoliopsida > Asterales > Asteraceae > Cichorium > Cichorium intybus. Next base: position 35,313,761 of record CM042016.1, on the reverse strand, counting down.
GCGTTGCGTCCGGATGGCATACACGTCGCATTGCGTGAGCAGAAAAGACTTCAAATTTTTGTTACTTCATTTTTCCCCAAATATTCACCCCACACTTAAAATATGCTTAAGGTGTGCAAATATCTATTTATGATTAGTGATATGTCAATCAAAACAATAAAAATACATAACACAAAAACAAATTTAAAATCACACAAATATTAACTAATAATTTAATTTTCTATAAAATAAAAATAAACCCGAATTCCCCGGCAACGGCGCCAAAAACTTGTTGTGCATTCTGACATACATATAAAACATCTAAAAACGGCATCAAGAAACTTGATATGTTATTAGCGTTTATAAGATTTTCGAAAATGATTTCACATTAGTTTTACATTTATGAACAGGGAAATACCATGTATGAATAGAACAACACAATTAGGCAAGTGTACCTAGTCGATTGTAGTATAGTAATGGTAAATCCGGGTTGTCGACCCAAGGGAAAACGGCTATCTTTAAGTTAAGAAAATCAATTATCAATTAACAATTTATTCAAGAAAATACTCAGGGGCGAGTTTTAATGAAAACTCGTAAAACTTTGATTATAAAATAAATGACGAAATAATAAATGATCATAACAAAAATAACAAGGGAAACTTTCGTTGTTGGATTTGTTGATTCATATAAACCTATGTTGACTAGTTTTGATTATGTGCAATGAGTTAAAATAAGTTGCATTAAGTTGTAGGATCGTATGGTCAAGTCACCAATTCTATGACTAATAAGTTAAAATAGCACAATGGTCATGTAACTAATTAACTTATAATCATCAAGTATTAATACAATCTAGCATGCAAACATAGCCCATATCCTAATGGTCAAAGAGATATGTTCATACAATCAATGGTCATGAGTTGCAACTAAATGTGATATAAGTTTTATTTCACTAATCGAGTTTATAACTTAGATAACCTTCCTAGTTAAATGGTCAATAACTAGTCCGATGATATATAGTTGTCAATTATACATCATGACGGTTCATGTGATCAATACGTTTAAATGGCCATTTAAACTTAATCATATGAAGATGGCAATCAAGAATACAAACCGTAACCACATTTAATATGTATAGCATGCAAGTTATATATCCTAACCGATATTAAACTCGAATCAAGAACTAGATCAACACATATTATATTAATGAATCAACATCACCTAGGCAAAAGTTACGAGAAATATAAAATACAAAATATAAAAGTAAACATTAATACTTAGATTTGAATAAACCATCTAGTTATGTTTGATATGCTATTAGTGCAATAGATATTGAACGTTAAATACCGATTTCTAAAATGATTAGATGTTTTGGTCCAACTACCTAATCCTATGATTATAAGGTCATTAATGGCAATGGTCATGCGATTATGTATTCCAAATAATCATGTATTGGTTCGTATCATACAAGGTTCATTCGAGATTTTGATCTCAATGGTCATGATAATCAAATTGGCGTCAAATGAATTATGCGAGATAAAATATAAAACGTTCAATATCCGATAAATAACAATTAAATCATAACTAAACGGTAATCAAATCTAAGTAATAAATAATACAGATAACATAATCTGAAGAATACGGCTTAGGAAATCATAATAGAATGCAATATATATATAAAGCAAACCGAATGAAGTCCCGGCCGAACATTCTTCAAGCTCTCGATTCCATAGTTTCCCCTTTGATTCTACAAGTCTTCTGGCCGAGTTTGGTGGTGTGGAGGTGCAGAGAGACAATCTGGTCTGAAGGTGGTGTGTGGTGTCCCTCCAAAAGAAGAGCTGAAGGGCTGTATTTATAGTCGGAATAGCGCCAGGGCGCGGTGCGCCTAAAGCAGATCTCAGCACGTGGTCAACTGTCGCACGAGGGAGCACGTGGCTTGCAGCTTTAATGTCGGATCTGAGGCGCAGTGCGCCCAAAAGGTAGGCGGGGTGCGCCCTTGCACATGCTCGGCAAGTCCGTTGAATCATTGGATGAACGCACGCTTGAATATTATAATCAAAAAGTCTGACGAAAGTGAGATCTGGTTCCCCTTTGGGCGCGATGCGCCTGTATATGGGCGGGGTGCGCCCAGGCGTCTGGTAGTTTTTCGCTTTGTTTCTTTTTAAGCTCAAATGTTTGTGTAATTCGTTCTTTCGCTCCAAACGCGTCTTTTTAGCTTCAAAACGAATATTTAAGCATATTAGGTATCTTTTAGTTCATAACATGTATAAAATTAAACTAAAATCACACTGATATCGTGCGGAAAATATGTATAATTTACGCGATATCAGTAACCCACATACAGTGATAGAAGATAACAACGATACTCCCACTGGCTTTGACACCGTTATATGACTCTTTCGGACTATTCACAAAATCCAGAACTTATGGCTCATTTTGCAAAACCGAAATCCAAACCTTTCCGACATATTAAAGGAAATCTTTCAGCCTATTCACAAAATCCAAACTTTTTGGCCTATTTTGAGAATCCGAATATCCTTTCTTGCGAGATGCCCATGGGACGAATCCCGGGGCCATGTACCTTTTGTAATGGCATGCTCTATGTGAGACCCTATTAGTGTGCCGGTAAACCACACACGCTCCACTAACGACTTACACTATGCCACGTAGAGTCCTCTCGGATTTCATCTTCTATTGAGAGTGCTTCATTCGGAATCAATTGCTTGACTCCAAGTGATGACTCAATCAACCAGATGTTTTGCAGGTACATTTCTATGTTCCTTCTTTTGATGATTCAATTACTCTCACTGGTTCCTAGACCAGTTGTAAAGATCAATCAAACTGTCACATAGATTGTGTCTCGTGGTAAGGTTCTCTTATTTGGCAGCAACCGGGCTCACCAATGCTTCCAGCAGTCGGATTACTTATCTGTACCATCTTTAGTGTTTTACCACTACTCGGTATATCACCCAAATCATAACTCCTTATGACAGTGACAATAACTTCTGGCCAAGCGAAGAGAGGGTATGTCAGGTTTAACAGGAATCTAATTCCTGGTCAAGGCCCAGTGGTGACTAAAGGTTCTTTCACTTGGCTAATCCCTGAATTAATTCAGAATTATTCTTACTCCCACTGTTTCCTTAGAACTTGAGTTCTTTCTAAAAGTACTCTTCTTTCAAAGGATAACCGGAGTGGCCAATGAAACGACATTGCTGATCAGTTTCAGGCTTGTCATGAGATTCAGACGAATGCTACATGACCCTGGACTTTCTATGTACTAGTGGGACGATCCCAGCTTTACATTTCAGACAGTGTCAACATAACCTACTTAGTTTAAGATGTGGTCCGAATATGGCCTCTGCGGTCTGACTGGTTGAATATTCAATTCTTTAAAAAATACTAATCGGAAATGTATCTTATACATTGATGATCAAAAACTATTTCGATCAATGCTCCATCATCTTCCCTAAGACACATTATAACCACTAATGTTCTTGGAAGAGGATAAACTGTGAAACATTTTTCTCAGTATGTTGTCACTCAGGTTTCGTTGATATTATACTTCCTTTTGAATCCTTGAACACCTCAAGGTTCCAATCAATCGCTTATTCCGACAAGCAACGCCATATTTGTCAAACTATTTGGCAAATATTTTGAAGCATAACTAATCGTGTTCTGTTCGAAGATTCGAGCAATACACAGTAACTTATGTGTCTGTTGCTCAAAATCTTAATACCTTTACAGTTCCATGTAAATTTATGACTTTGTTAATATTGTTCAAGACACGCAATCATCACCTGACTCCAAGTCAACTGATTCCAAAATCCTATCCATTGGATCTTTGGGTGATTCCTTTCTTGCCACAATTAATTTTATTAAGCAATCAATTCATCATGTGACTCTAAGTCAAATGATTCCAAAGTCCTGTCCAACTGGACCTTTGGTTGAAGTGATTCTCATAAAATTCACTTTAACAATCATAAAGAACACAATTTACAAATCCAATCCCATTGGATGTATCAACATTCAAGTTATTACCATTTACGTCATCAACACATTCACACAACATTTCGAGGACAATTAAAACAATCATTTTTTTCAAAAAAGAATTTCATTAAACCAGAATTATCCTCAGAACAATGTACTATGCAAATCCATGTCGTATGTATCTATAAACTAATAACAAGAATAAATATCTAACCTAACCCAAACCCGCACGAGCTCCAGATCCAATCCGAATCAACTCCTGTGCGACACTATCCCGCATCCTCCAGAGTCCGTGCATACAGAGCAAATGTGTGAAACACATCCTGTATCAAGGAAATGAGGATAATGTATTATGAGTTTTAAGATATTACTGAGTTTGCCAAACGGTTTGGCTTTGGAGCATTTTTCCAATATTTTCGTGACTGTGTCCCACCTTGTGGATTCCCAGTTTGAAACATCGAACAATCGGTCCAGACGATCTGGATCATTTCTTGATGCACCTTAATACTGGACTCAATCCTGAAGCAGCTGAATTAATGGAACTATGCTTCTCCATGAACGACTCATACAGAGTCGACATTGAATGCACTTCCACAATTGTCTTATCCGGTTACCCTTTCTGTTCATCTGGATGAACAGATCAGCGAGTTGAGCTAATGCTTAACTCCCGATCACAAAGGGAAACCAGTTTCATACTGTTCGCCTATGTATCCCTCAATCTTGGGAACATGCAAACTGGTGCTACTTCCTTCTAGCTTGCAACTTCAAGCTCTTTGAAGATCCTAGTTCGTTCCCTTTATTCAACCAGTTCACGGAACCTTTCCTGAACTAGCTGTGCTAACTTATCAGACCCCAGGAATTCTAAATCCCTGCGGAACTCGGGGTTAATGATCAATAGCATAAGGCAACGAACTTCCTTGGACTCAATAGTCAAGGAGTCATGCTCATCACAAGCTGCTGTGTGATGCCATGTTTGGGAGCGGACACTCAGTCGGATATGGTTCGCCAACAAAACTAAGAACTATTCTCTAATTGCAAAACCATATCTCATAGTTCAAGCCAGTCAGCCTTACCATACTAAACAGGTGCTTTCTGAAGCTCTAAGAAATGGGTGAAGGAGGAGAAGGAGGAGAATGACATTTTCTTTAGACATATATAAAATTTGAATTTATTCGTTTAAATAATCCTTTTAAATAATTACCCAATATATATTATTTAACAAGGCTAGGATCCAAAATACCCCAACTATGCTGTGAAGAGGGATGCCGTAGTCACAACACAGTGGTCATTAAGGTAGATAACTATTATCAATTTCAGTCTTATGAAATTCCTAGATCTGTGAGATTCATTGAACTGTTCAATGGCATGTTTAATCTCGGATATGCCCCATCGTTTGTGACTGGGATGCCGAGGATCACAAACCGGGTGTGAATAACCATGCAAATTAGCTTAGTACTCTCGGGGTCCATTATCATCTCAAATTGATGTGCCGGTTAACCACACACGCTCCATCAACAATGATAACACCCGAGAAACCCATTGCCACTCTTTATGAACCCCTATTGGTGTTCCGGTAAACCACACACGCTCCACCAACGTTTCATAAAGTGCAATGTGCAACTTCATGGATTAGCATCAAATTCACATTTTTCCTAAAGTAACTAGATTGGGATTTTGTAAATGGTTCTAGTACTTTGATCATTATACTTTTAATGATTAAGCGGTCCTATCAAAACTGTTCGGCTAACGACCCTCCATTGATCAGGCTAGCGGTGGGCGAGAGTGTTCACCCATTAGACCGCCATTTTATAGGCAGTCTCCTTATACCCACTTTATAGATCAGCTTCGTGAATGAGGCCTACTATTGAATTGACTGACCAATTTTATCTTATACATATAGTATTAACTTTTAATAACATATATAAGATATATTTTAAAACCCTTTAAAAGGTTCAAGGTTTATCTTTTAATTTTTCCAATTTAACTATTAAATTAAAATTAAATTAAACCTTTAAAATTCGATTTAATCATCCTTTAATTAACAATTAATTAAAATAATTAAATCTTAATATTTTAAACATTTAAAATATTTTTCCGGATTTATCTTTAATTTTCGCAAATTTTAAAATTAATTAAATCCTTTGAATTATCTTTTAATTAACAATTAATTAAATTAATTCAATTGTAGATAGGTTTATCCAAATTAATCAAATTAATTAAAACCTATCCTTAAACCCTTAAATTTCGAATTCAAACAATTTGGGTTTAAGATTATCCATTTAATTAAACAATTAAAGTTACCAAAAATAGAAAACCTCCTAAAACCCTAATAGGCAATTTCGAAAATTACAAGGGGGGAGGTTAGGGTTTCCAAAACCCTAACCCTAAATGTCGATCCACAAATACTTAGGGTTTATAAGCTTTAAACCCTAAATTAGGAAAACAATTACAGCAATTCAACAAGAAAACAACCAAAAGCTCTGATACCACTGAAAGGTTTTCTGCAAATCTATGAACTAAAACCCTAAGTTCACATGCAACCTAGATTGGATCTATGTTTTCTTACTTTGAACATGTAACTAATTCCTAAAGGCCAAACAAAAAGTAACTAAAAGAATAAAATAGAAAAACTAACCTTTTAGTTGTTTCTTGCAAGCTAAGCAGCACAAGTGTCCTGCCTCAAATGAAGTCACACCCAGGGAGCAGGAGGTGGACGAAATCCGGAGAGAGGGAGGAGAGAAAATTGGCGCAGAATAGGGTTCCCCAGGACCCCTATTTATAGTTTTTCCAAATGGTTGCAGATAAGCCTTTAGAGATAAACCTTTTTTGAATTCAAATAAGATAAACCTTTATCTTACAATTCAAAACCCTGTTTATCCTAATCTTATTTTCGAAAATCATGGATTATCTTATCCATATTTTCGCCAACCACCAGCTGCCAAAATTGTCACTTACTCAACTATTGAATAATTACAATTCAGCCCCTGTACCTTCAATTAATCAAATTAATCACCAAATTAAATCCAATTAATTCTAGATTAATTTCTAATTAATTACTATAGTTTCTAATTAATATATTATCACTTTAATATATTAATAAACTATTTATTTAATTCCTATTGATTTATTAATCATATAATATATCAACCTTTCTCTCTCCGGAACTTTCTACCAAACCTCTAGCTATGAGGGCAACCCAAATGGACTTTGCTACTATTAATTAGGTAAATACAAATTATTAGTCATGGCTTAGACACCTAATCCAACAATAATATGTTTGTTATTGTTGTTTGTGTTAGGTTCTGGTAGTGCAGGTAATCGAAAACACATCACGGAGGGTTAGCTGGAATGGACTATGGACCTTAGAATGGATTTGGACTTTGGAATGGAATTGCGTTGTTGTTTGAACTTTCAAATGTCCCGGTTTTTGTGTAAAACTTGTAACACTTGTTGTATATAGTTTATAACTTAAACTAGGCTTTTGATGCAAACTTTGTAACTAGTTACTCATCTTTTGGGTTTACACCAATATAAGGCTTGTGTTTGATTAATTCTTTTGGTGTATCCTAAGATTGAGAAACCGGGCAATACACACTTTCTTTTTATTAAATTCGCATTATGTACTTTCTAATGTATATTCCATGTTTTAATGCAAGTACAACCGGAGATTATTGTGATTACATTTTGATATCATGTGAATGCATAATTGTAAAAACTGCCCCACCTGTTATAACTTTATGTTATTATGATGTTTTCATAATTAACTAATTAATATCATAATAACTTTTCAGAAATTGGCCTAGTTTTTATTTTATTTTGTTAAGACTATTTTTTTAGAAGAATTCTAAAACATTCACAACTTTATATTTAAGAGTTCACAATTAAGGTTGTGTATGGTGCGCCACAGCTAGCGTATAAACTAACGTTTTTTCGAGCTTTTTTAGTTTGACATGTTTGAGAATCCAAAAACTAACTTATAAGCTAGCTAACAAGCTATGTTTTTTAAACGCTACTAATAGTAATGTTTTGAGTAGCGGTTTCAAAATGTTCCCACTTTACCTTCACATGAGATATGCTTCCTTTATCCCAAATTATCTATGCTTCCTTTATCCCAAATATTATCTACGCTTTCTTTATCCAAAATTGACATATATCTATCCTTTACCCTTCATAACTATATTCGAAGGAATAACTCGACATATATGATTTTCAGTATCGTTGAACAACATTTTGATTACATACATTCAGAAGAACAAAACAATCATTCAATATCTAATCATGCGAACATTCGAGAGTCACGTCACGAGATACAAGAACTTTGTAATAATAATATGATATGGGATGTAAGAAATTTATTTTAAAATCTGTAATATTTTATTTAGTATTTAATTTAATATATTATGGTTTTTCTTATAATATTGGATTAATTTTGTTCATGTCCTTTTATGTCAAGTGCCGGTCCAAGCTAATTTGAGGCCCCGGACAAAAGTAAAATATGAGGCCCTTAAAAACCGGAAGGGTGAAATAAAAAAAATGTCACTTCCTAGACTAGAACCCGAATCATCTAAGAAAAGACTAAACAGTGTCTATAATCAAGCAAGCTATGTACATTTTTATGTCTTTATTAAGTAGCTTAATATATAACACTAGTCGAATGCCCGCGCGTTGCGCAGGAAGAAAATTATGTATTTATAGTATAGACAAATACATATTATTCTTATACTACTTTTAAAAAGATTATAAACATATCCTCATTATTTTCAATTATTTGATGATAGATATATGTATCAAATTACTGAAAGATAAAAAATTCGTAACATGTATGATGAATAAACACAATCAAATAAAATTAAAAATAATATGATTTAAGAAAAAATACTTATCTCGAACCACATTATTTTAATGGCATCCACCTACAGATTATGCATGGATATAATTTCTATTTAATTTCAGTTTATTTTTTACTTTTAGGGTTTAGGGTTTAGGGTTTATAAAAACTAATTATTCGGTCAAGTTTCAATTTAAAATATTTAATTTAAACTAAGAGTATTTTTTCCTCTCACCACATGCATTTGAAACATCCATGACCTTTCAAATTCCCACTTAATATAATCAATCTATTAATTTAAATTTTTTACCACATTAATTTGAGATTTTTTTTCTTTATCTCACATTGCTTCACATACATATATGATCTTTTCTCTTTCTCTTATATAATACAATTCATTTGCTTTCATTATCCTTAAGCAGCCTTTTTCTTTTGTATCGACTAAACCATCATTTATAATGCAATATATGACTCGTTTTCCATGAACCTACTGATATGCGATGAAAACACAAAGCTTATTGGCTTTTGTTTCCTGCATGTCTGCTACCAATCTCATTCAACCACCATCATGTGTATTATTTCTTTTAAATTCAATTTAATATGTATAATCACATAATATATGTAAGTGTTTCCCGCTTATTTTCAATCACTTTTAATTTAATACACAAATCTCTAAGTTATTAGCGTAAGGGATAAAACATCATCATCCGTAATATATGTAAAGCTCAACTTCATTAAAATAAAAATAATAGAACTTTAAGTTATATATTCCATTGAAGTTTAATATTTGGAAACGTTTTTGACAATACAAAATGACTAATGGTTTATGTAACTGTTTCAACTCTGAGGGAGACTTTTATTCATATAATAAAAAGTTTCTTAAGTTGATTTATCATGACGATATGGGTTCAAACTATCCTTCACATTGTGTTATTTTATATCATTTTCTCATCCCACATCGCTTAAGAAACACAATGGAATGGAAATCAAACATCTATAAGTAAATAGATTAATACACATCTCATCCCACATTGCTTAATAAACAAATTTTAAGAGAAAGCAAGCTCTATAAGTAAAGAGTCTAACACCATTTCTCTCATATCTTTGTTCTTCTGTGTATTTGATTGTAACCACCTTAAGCATTGGGTGCAACATTTCATAGACTATTGGTTCCAATTTTAAGTTCGATTTCATAAAATTTAGATGGGTGCGTACCAGCGCCCTTTTATTTTATTTTTTAAAAATATTCAAACTAATGTGGTACATGATAACAAAGCATATTAAATCATGTTTAATAAAAGAATTCTATTATAAGATTTAGATAAATATTCATAGATTTATATGTTTGAACTTTAAAAATGTTCGAACATTTACGATTTTTTTTATATATACCTTATTAAATCAAAAAGTTGCTTGCAACGTTGTCATCATCAAATTGAAATATGATACACGACATACGATGAACTTACAACCCAATCGGGTTTTAATAGTTTTTAACTCATTTTAATATTCATATTTTTAGTTTCAATACTTTTGAAAGCTAAAACAAAATAGTAGAGTTCTTTGAAACTTTGAGCCGAAAATATGTTTTTACGATAAATTGACCTGTAATCAACAATATACTTTGAAAACCATGTTATGATCAAGATATAATGTTAAGAGAACCGATGTGTGAAGCAATGTGACACAATTAAAAAAACATCAAATTAATGTGGTAAAAGGTAAATAGTTTATCTTGAAACATTGTTTTCATTACTTTTTTTTATAATAGACACACACATATAATGGTTCAATTTAAGTTGTTTGATAAATGCTGAAACGTTCGCTACTGAAATTTTTTTATGTATATACATCGCGGTGAATCTAAAAAAGTAAGCACATTTGTCACATATTTACTACAACATACTCTAAACGTGTAATGGAATAAATTTTTAAAAGTTTAGTAATATCCGTCTTTATATTTGAGATCTAATAGTTTTGAAATCCAAAACCAAATAGTAGAATCATTTAAAACTTTGACAAATTTTGATAAAATGACCACTAACAAATAATAGTTGAAAGTGATAAGTCATACTATGATCAAGATTGATGGATCATTGATGCAAATGAATTATATTATATAAGCAAAAGAGGAAATGAGATATATATGTGTTGAGCAATGTGGGACAAAGAAAAACTATTAAATTAGTAAGCATTATAAAAAGATATTTGAAATGCCATTGGAAATATGAAAGGACATAGGAGTTTCAAATGCATGTGGTGCTTTGAAATATGCCTCTATTATAAGATATATAGATATGTTAGAGAGCAGAAGTTGGGGCCCTAAATTTTGACGGGCCCTGGGCGGTCGCCCAGCTTGCCCACCTTATTGGGCCGACCCTATATGTCATTTTACAATTTCCAGCTAGTTTTATCAGTTAGTTTTTACCAAACGTCATTTATTATCAGCTAGTTTTTCAGCTCACCTAGTTTTTCAGTTAGTCGCTAGTTTTCTAGCTACCACTAGTTTTTTAGCTAGCAGCTAGTTTTTCAATTAATCTGTCAAACATAGCTTAAAAGATTCATTATATATATATATTCTACATTTGTTTTCATGGCATTTATCGTATTTAACCCTTTACATATAACCTCTTATATGTATTGGAAAAATACATAAAAACACCGAATTTAATATTCTATTTTGTCTAAAGACACAATTTTGCAAATGTGAAAATTAGAAAATATTTTAATTGCCAACACGTGCCGGTCACGTGTTTTCCTTCCCGCCATCCAGAGACTCAAAAAATACCAAAAGGGTTGACGCCCTAAGGCTGGAGGGAGTGGTTAGCATGTTCAGCATGTGCTAAACTATGCCACGTCAGCATTCAGCAAGTTTAGCACATGCTGACCAAAAATGGTGGTAGTGGTCAGCACATGCTGAACTTCATGCTAAACTATTTTATTAAATCTTTTTTTTTGTATTTGTGACCGTTCAACGGTCACATAACCGTTGCCAAAGCTTTAGCGAGCTCGCTGGAGAAATGGCGAGGAAACGATAGCGAGAGCGAGGGCGAAGGAAGACGGGGTGGCTTGGCGATGCTGAGCGAGGAAGTTGGCGAGGGGGATGGCGAGGCCACTCCCCCAAGCCTAAGCCGTTACACCACCGGCTCTTCCCGGTAAACAATTTCAATAGCCGGTCAATGGTATAAATATATCGCTGAACACGAAAAACATACGCCATTCTTCTCCGACAACAAGATTTCTCCGCTCCTTAATTTTCAAGTTCCCAATTTCCGTCAATCACCGTCTTCAATTTCTCTCGCAATCTAGGGTTTTAAAAGCTCCGATGAAGGATTTGAAAGCTAGGGTTTCCGATCGACTTTAGCCGGTTTAATATTTCGTTGATTCGCGCACTTTTTCCTGTTTTTTAGTTTTCACAATGAGCGCAGTGAACATTACGAACGTGACGGTGCTGGACAATCCTGCGTCGTTTCTCACGCCTTTCCAGTTTGAAATCTCGTACGAGTGTGTTTCGCCTCTCAAAGAAGGTATCCTTGGCAACTCCTTAATGTCTAATTGTCGACATGCTCATTAACTTGAATCCGCTTCGTGCTTTTGTTTTTTCAATTAGGGTTAACAACGTTATGAAGTTGAATCTATTGATTATTAGGGTTTCTTGAGTCGCAATTGGTGTAGAGAAGTTGCCCAATTATGTTATCAGGTGATCGTAGGTAGGATTTCTCCTTTGATTCTCAGCTTATAGCAAATTACATGAGAAATTTAGGTTAAAATAGGGCTGCATCTGTTAAAAATCGAATTCAAGGCACATGTATGGTAATACTCCAGCGTATCAAGAAATTCAAAGGATAATAAGACTATTTTTATGGACATCTTTAGTATATTATGCCTGGAAACATATGTTAGTGAAATTCTATAAAGAAATCAATTCCTATGCAGCTGATAATCTTGTTTACCCCAAATTTGTTTGGTATTAGTATTGTACACTAGTACTGAACAAGAAGCAACATTTATAGGTTGTCTTTTTAGATAGCAGGGCACCCTAATTGATACAGTTCTCATTTCAGAACTAAAATCAAAATAATTATAATTTTATGAATCCTTAAACATTAAACCATCAGCAATTTATGTATTCATTTCTAGCCAAGTATCTAAATGCCAATCGGTCTTCCTTGAAGATAGTATTCAATATCAAACAGAAAGAAATACTATTTGATTCTCTCTCTCATATCTTGTAAATTGCAATCAGTTTCATATTATAACACAGTGCGTTAACATTATTTTTATATACACATTATGTTATAACATTAACATCTTTCCGTTTTATATAGATTATAGAAATCTATATTCTATACTCCATTTTTTAGGTAAATACAATTAAACATGAAAAAAACTTGTGAAACTTTTTGTTTACAGATCTTGAATGGAAACTCATTTACGTTGGATCCGCTGAAGATGAAACTTATGATCAAATGTTAGAAAGCGTACTCGTGGGTCCCGTCAATGTTGGCAACTACCGTTTTGTTTTTCAGGTAAATTTAAATTTAAATTTGAAACACACATAAAAAAAAAAACTACTGATAACACACTAAAAAAACAACACTGGTACAGTCCTGTTGTACCAGTGTTGTCAGTCACACAATAAACTGACTTACAAAAAAGTACGAAAGTACTAATTTTAATAAGTTTATGTTAGGCGGACCCACCTGACCCGTCAAAGATCCGTGAAGAAGATATAATTGGAGTGACTGTACTTTTACTGACGTGTTCATACATGGGACAAGAATTTGTGAGAGTCGGTTATTATGTGAATAATGATTATGATGATGAAAAGTTAAGAGAGGAACCTCCACAAAAGGTGATGATTGATAAAGTTCAAAGAAATATATTAACGGATAAACCGAGGGTTACAAAGTTTCCGATCAACTTTCACCCTGAAAACACTGAGAGCGGCGAACAAGTGCCGCCAGTGGAAGCCGAAACAAGCCAACAAGAACCACCGGGTGAACCGGTAGATCGGGCGGAACCCTAATTCTCTCTAGTTGGTAACACGGAAGTATGTTTTGGTTTTTAGGGTTTTTTTTTTTGGTTAGTGAAGTTGTGTGGTGGTGACATTTGGGAATCATTTGTTGAAAGTTACTTAGAGAAAGGCATATTGTGAAACTTGAATCTTTCATTGGTGGGATTAAATGTAGGAATTTTAAAAGTTAGGTTGCGTCAGTTACATGGGACTGGACTGGACTGGATAAGACATGATTGGTTTTGATGATTTTGATGTTGTTTTTGATGACGAGGATGGGAAGAGTATTTGCGTATTTTGACAGAGGAGAGATCGAGATTTTATGTTTTTTGGTGGGACAAGAAATTGCAATATTTGTCTCATTGATATTCGCTTTGGTATAATATATGTCAAATGCAGTGTAGGGCAAGGTTCAAATGAGAACTGGGAGTGTTGATTATTCGTAGGTTATTGATTTTGTTTTTGTTTATATTTGAACATTTACCAAACATATCAAAATCAATATTGTTTTTTTTTTTTAAAACAGAAAAAAACATGTTACAACATTTGTAGTTGAATAATCATAGACATATAACTCTCCAAGTGTATGTTTTTATTGTTCTTATTTAGACGTTCTCGTGCTATAATCTGATTATATGCTTTCGAGTTTCGAACATTTATTTACTAGGTTTGCTTTTTAATTTTTAGGTCATGTTTTGAAGTATCAATCCATTTAGTAGTCCATAATTCAAAGCCACTCTTAACACAATCGAAATGATTTGTTGGTGATAATTCATTTTTTATTATCTTTGAAAATTTGATCAATTAAAAAGTTGTTTATTATTCAAGACTGAAACGTACAATGAGCATGATCCAAATTACGTCAAGAATTTTTTTTTAATGATATACTTTTTCTTGTTTCAAAACTTTGATAAAGTATAATTTATCTTATTGCAAGGTGAATAAAAAATAATGTTGGAAAAGTATATTTCAGTTTTATATATTAAAAGAGACTTGATCCGTACACAACAATTTTTTGTCATACACAAGAATACCATGTTTTTTATACATAGTGTACAACTCATATAAAACATAAATTATTGTGTATGACAAAAAACTGTTGTGTGTGAATTATCTCCCATTTTAAAAGTCCAAAACAGACCATAGATAAACTAGAAAATTAATCACTAAAATTGTGTAGTTGAATGGGTGTTTTACTGAAGATTTAATGGTTTTATCTTTTTTGGGTTAAGTGTATATTTAAAACCGAAATTATACACAAATGGTGATATAGGATTTTTATTGAAATACGAACTAGATTTATTGTGAGAACATGAGAACAATTTCTAGCCATGCAATTAGGAAAATCTATGGTCGAAATTGAAACCGATTAGATAAGATCACACCTATGATTACTCCTCTAATCATGGAAGGTTCCTATCTAATTAGATTCAATGTAAACCATAGATCTTCCTAATCGCATGACTATAAATGGTTATCATGTTCTCACAATAAATCTAGTTCTCATTTGAACCTAACGTGATGATATATTGTCTAATTTTTAGATACATGTGTGTTTAAATCTAGTTCTCATTACACACCTTTCCTAAGCTAAGAACAAAGATGCTTTCTTGGCATTGATGAACATATCGTCGGGTGCTGACACAACATAGGGCTTCTCATTTTCCCCGTTAGTCATCATTCACCGCTTTCATCACAAATGGCACAACGTCCTCCAATTTGAGAACTACTCGAACGACCCAATTGCCTAATAATCATAAGAACCACCATGGTTTCCTACTTGAAACCATTCCAGTCAATTCCAATAACTCCACTTGAGTATATTTGTATTTTTTAGTAGCCACAACTTGAGAACAAGACCTTCCTATAACGTCGACTAGTACATTACACTTCACGTGCACATTTCAACTTGGACATGTGACAACGCTATCGTCACACGCGTCAAAAACAATTTATAACCCACTTTTACTATGTAGATAGGGCAAGCGGGGTCGAGTCCAAGGATTTAGTGGTTAACTTTTAACGAGTTGTAAAGTAAATATTGACGGTGATGGTAAAAATATTGAAGTTGTAACTTGAAAATAAAGAAAGAATTACTTCCGGTTTAGTTATCAACAATTAGTTTCACATGTTTTACTACAATGATTCCGATATAATTACTTTGACATAATTACAGTTTACTGACAATTACTATTACATGGGTAAATACAAAACATGTTGAATCAATTATTTGTCTTTGTCTAACAATTAAGTAGATTAGGCACAAACAATGACGTAGCAATATTATGTTTTATCTAGATGATAGTAACGTTACAACTTATTAACATATTATTGGGCACAAAGTATATTAACTGATTATCCGTCTTAGCTCGTTATTTAGGTGAGATAGGCACGAATAATATGTTGGTAATACTATGTCTTGAGAATATGATAGCAAGTAGAAGTAGACACAAATGATTCACTAGTTGTATTCAAAGATATGAGAGTTTTTAGAAGTTACAATAGTAAAACACTTGTTCGGAATCAAAGTAAAAACATGTTACACTAAAGGTATGATAACATTACCGGAAGTAATCTGAAGAGATTAGCCTTCCATTCGAGTGATGATCGTGAAGATGGTCTTGGTGTTCCTCGGCATGTAACTTGGTGCGTTTCTCCTTCGAATTATCTTGAATTACTACTAGAATTACCACCAAAAAGGGGTAATCTTTTGGTTCTAAACAACTAGCTAAGAGATATTTCAAACTATTACAACTGATAGAGAATAATTTAGTAACTTGGTGTCTAAAGGATGTAAATTGGTGTAAAAGGGTATCTAAAACCGTGCATAGAAGGCCTCTATTTATACTTGCTGAACACAGTGCTCGCGTCGCGACCAAAGGGTCCGTCGCGTCGCGAGGGTGCGGCCTGGTGCTGCTTTTGTCGGCCACTGGTCTGGCTAGTGCGTTTGTTGGTAGTCTCGCGACCAAGAAGTTGGTGGTGTCGCGTCCAAGGTCTTCGCGTCGCGACCCTAGCCTCCGTCGCGACGCGAGTGCTGTAGAATTTTGGTCTTCTGCCTTGCTTCTCTTCACGTCGCGACACATGGTCTGTCAAGTCGCGATTGCTGTAATTTTTATGTGTTTTTGGTATTTTTGGTCTTAAGTTTGGAGCATCACTTTCTCGGGTTTGATTGTTTCATTAGAGTTCTTGGGTCTTGTTCCTGAAAATAAGCCATAAATGTTAACACACAAATCTCTCTTGTTTTCCTCACACCAGCAGCTCCGGAGAACTCTGTTCAAGTTAAACATGAATTATAATTCATGTTTAGCCACCTGTTAATATAAGCCTGTTTTGATGTTGAGCTTATCAGGATTTCCTACGGTAAATACCATAGTTCTGGCAGATTTGCATCTGCAACACATCAGTGGGCCGTGATGTGCAGTGTAAGAAAAATGAGATATTCTCTCGTTAGCTTGCAATTTCTGTGAGGATGTCTGGGGACGAAAGACAAATTAACCATAATTCTTTTGAGAGAAATAATGATATCTTAATAGGCTTTCCCCGTGATTTGTGAGATGTTTTCTATATGAAAACAAATGGCCGGCTTGGGCTAGTAGTGACCCGACAGTAGATCTTTTATCACCGCCAGACTTTTAGGAGTCTGTGGTGTGCATCAGGAGCTGCCGTTGGAATGTGAGCTTTTGCCTTGATATTAAGAAAACATGCATTCTTATATAAAATACAATATATTTGTTTAACAGACGAGGTAGGTTAGACGGGTCTGTCTGAACCATATCTGTTATAAAGAAGCATTTTGCATGTTTTAAGGCGGTTTTTGAGTTCTTTTGTTTTGCACAAAAATATAGTTTTCGTGTGCCTCTGAGCGTCTTTATGCGATAAAACAGTCTTTAAATGATAGTGTTTTATTGTAAAAATAAAACACTATCAAAATACTACACACTTGAGGTTTGCTTGTCCTCAAGCAAAATGGAGTTTTTTCGCAATTGCTTTCTTTTTGGAATTTTTTTTAATATATCGGGGGTAATCATTTGATATGTTGGGCGCTGAACTGACTGCCAGCATGTTAGATCAACTTCTGTAATATAATCAACAACACAACAAACGTCATTCTGAACAAACATAAAATAAACTAAAGAAAATTCACACCATGCGATAGTTAAAATTCACACCAACAGTAATTAAACACACAACTGTATTTAGAGTTCACACTAACTTGAAAACAAAAAGATAAAAAATCACTCATCCTCATCATCGTAATGAGTACCCGATGGCCCCGCCTCATCCTCCTGAGGATAGCTACCCCTGTACCAATCAGGTACAGGTGGAACGGTACCTGGATATGGATACCGAGGCTGAAACCCCTGATGCCTGAAAAAATCTGTCATAGAATCTGCCATCCACTGATTCTGGACCTGGTGGGCCAGATGCCAATCCTGCATCTGTCGGTAAATGGTCCCGAGGTTAATCTCGGGCTCTGGATCCTGTGGCTGGGCAGGAGACCTCTGGCGCTGGCGCTGTCGGCGTCTGGGAGGTGGAGGTGGTGCTTGAGCAGCCTCGGGTGCCTGCTCATCCTGCTCTGGCTCGGCGAGCACAAATGTCCCTGGTGGACCTGACTGTCGGATCACCCTCATAGACTCCAAATACTGACGCCCTATGGCTCTGGGCTCGCTCGGGGTCATGGATCGTATGTCTGGTAGTGCTGTGACACCGTATGAGTGAGCCAGTCGTGTGATCAAATGACCACCGCAGAGGGGGCTAGAAGCTCGGGCCCCTATGGCCTTGCGGGCCAAGAAAAATGCAAGTGAGTATGGGAGGTTGCAGTGCCTCCCAGGTGTCAAAAGACACCACATATAAAGGAGATCAGCAGCCGGAACCTTCTCACTGCCCCTCCGTTGATTGACGGAAGTAGCAACGAGTCGGTGTAATAATCTATGGATCGGAGAGCGGATCGCACTCTCCACTGCAGTCTCGGGGAGGTATAGAGTGTTGGCAATCTCTCCCCAGAAGTCGGTGTGGATCAGTTCTTCAGGTGGGCCGGTGAGGCATTGAGCTAGGTACTCTCTGAATTCTGGTGTACGAGACTCACCATGTGGATAGAGACCCAGTCTCCATCCCAGCTCAACAATACTGCACTGCCTAGGTTCCCCTCCAAGTCGGAAGGAAAGACCCATGCGTACGAACATGTCCTCCTCGGTCGGATCGAAGGTGACTGTGGAGAAAAACTCTAGCATCAGCTCTTTGTAGCTGTGCTCTCGGATCTGGAACAAGTTTCTCCACGCGTAACTAGTGTACGTGCTGTCCGTCTTGACCAAATACTAGTCAATAGCTGCAGTGATCCCAATAGTATTGGCAAAATTCCAGTCCAATACTAAAGCTGGCTCGACATCTCTTCGTCTGTATCTCTCCAAATTTGTCTCGTATAAATTTTTCCTGGCTGAGGGAATGGTCTGTGGGAATCGCAACCATGGATGTGAAGATATATCGTCCCTTTCTACTGGTTGTTGCCTTTGTTCCCGTCTACGTGCCATATCTGCAAATTTTCAAGTTTTACAAATCATCAATCAGGTTTTACATACAAGAAATTAGCAAAAATGAACAAAAAAAAATCAGCCCCTGCCCAGCCTTCGCGACCAGGTCGCGTCCTGGTCGCGTCAAACCTCGAGTCGTGAGGAAGAGGCCTGTCGCGATCGCGAGCGGCAATTGGACCGACGGGAAGCTTGATTTCTCCTGTTTTGCTTGGTTTTAACTCAATGCATTAAGCCAACAATGTTTCTAGGTGCTAAATCTAACTTGTACAAACATTAATTCAAGGAAATAGCAACATCTAAGTCAAGCCGATCGCAAACCTCGGTTTCGGCCGTTTTTCTTGCGATTTCGCTATGTTTTGTCATATAGAAACCTTAATCGAGAGTAAAGGAAGGATACACGTACCTTGTATGACGATTTACACGAGAAAAAATGAAGAAAAACGGTGGTTTTTGGTCGGATTTCGTCTGGCCGTGAGAGCGATCGCGAGGGAGAGAATGAGGGTAAAAAGCGGCGGCTGTTAGGGTTTAGAGTTATATACCTGTACACACTTCTTCGCGTCGCGACGGACGCCTTGGTCGCGTCGCGAAGCCTGAACATCTGGATTTTCTTAATCGCGTTTTACCTGTTCTCGCGGCCGCGAGGAATTTTGTTCACGTCGTGAGGGGTCTTCAGAAGGCTATTTTTTCATTTTTCTACTTTGTTTTTATCCCCTCTTTTCACCTGTATGTCCATATATTTAATACACACAATTTTTTTTATGTTTTTTATGTTTTGATGAAATAAAACACACTAAAAACAAATAAATAACACACTACACACTTATGCTTTGCATAAGTGTAAATGAGGGTTTGCAGTGAACACTCCCACAAAGTTCTCGGGTTGCCTCCCGAAAAGCTCTAAGTTTAACGTCTTCAGCCGGACGCAGTGCCTTGTGCTCAATTGGTTAGATCTTTTGGATTTGTTAAAGCAATTTTATCAAAAACTACTTTTGAATTATCTACCATTTGAATATAAGGTTTTAACCGTTGTCCATTTACTTTAAACGGTTCTCCTCCTTTTTCTGGTTTAATTTCTATTGCACCATGTAGTGCAACATCTGTTATGACATACGGACCAGTCCATTTGCTTTTCAATTTTCCAGGAAAGAGCTTGAGACGTGAATCAAATAACCACACCAATTGTCCTTTATGAAATTGTTTTCGGACAATGTGGCGGTCATGAAAGTCTTTTGTTTTCTCTTTATAAATTTTTGAACTCTCATATGCCTCTTTCCTTATTTCCTCCAGTTCTGACAACTGTAACTTTCTCTCTTCACCTGCATCAGTTAAATTAATATTAGCGTTTTTGATTGCCCACATGGCACGATGCTCTATCTCTACAGGTAAATGGCATGGCTTGCCATACACGAGTCTATACGGGGACATTCCGATGGGTGTTTTATACGCTGTCCGATAGGCCCATAAGGCATCATCTAATCGAATGGACCAATCCTTTCGGTCTGGTCTAACTGTCTTTTCTAGAATTCTTTTAATTTCTCGATTAGACACCTCTGCTTGTCCACTTGTCTGTGGATGATATGGTGTACCAATTTTGTGGGTAACGCCATAGTGTTTTAAAACTTTTGCAAAATGTCTATTTTTGAAATGGGAACCCCCGTCACTTATGATGGTTCGAGGGATTCCGTGTCTAGAGAAAATGTTCTTTTTAACAAATTTGCATACGACACTGTGGTCGTTTGTTCGGGTAGCTTCAGCTTCTACCCATTTGGACACGTAGTCAACAGCTAATAAAATATATAAATTTCCAAATGATGTGGGGAATGGTCCCATGAAGTCAATGCCCCAAACATCAAAAATTTCAACAATTAGTATCGGGGACATTGGCATCATGTCTCGTCTTGAGATTCCCCCCATTTGTTGACATCTGTCACAAGCTTTGACATAAGTGTAAGCATCTTTAAATAGCGAGGGCCAGAAAAACCACTTTGGAGAACTCGGTGCCCAGTCTTTTTAGCACTGAAGTGTCCTCCACATGCATAAGAATGACAGTGACGGAGAATGTCTGTTTGTTCATCATCTGGCACACATCTCCTGATAACTTGGTTTGCTCCTATTTTGAACAGATCTGGGTCCTCCTACAGATATTGCTTGGTTTGGGAGAAAAAGTATCTCTTTTGTTGAGTGGTCCAGTGTTGTGGTGTTTGTCCTGTTACAAAATAGTTAACCAGATTAGCAAACCATGGTAATTTTTGAACAGAAAATAATTGCTCGTCAGGGAAATCCTCCCGTATATTTTCCCCTTGGATTTCATCGGTTTGGATTCTGGAGAGATGATCAGCCACCACATTCTTAGATCCCTTTTTATCTCGGATCTCTATGTCGAATTCCTGTAACAAAAGTACCCACCGAATGAGTCGTGGTTTTGTTTCCTTCTTTTCCATCAAATGGCGGATAGCGCTATGGTCTATGTACAAAATAACTTTAGATCCCCAGATGTAAGATCTAAATTTATCTAGAGCGTACACAACCGCCAAAAGTTCTTTCTCAGTGGTGGTATAATTAAGCTGTGCCTCGGAGAATGTTTTGCTTGAATAGCAAATAACAACTGGTTTCTTGTCCACTCTTTGTCCCAAGACTGCTCCTACAGCATAATCACTAGCATCACACATTATCTCAAAAGGAAGAAGGCAATTAGGTGCTTGCAAAATTGGTGCTTCAGTTAATTTATGTTTCAGAATGGTGAATGCTTCTTGACAGTCGTTATCAAAGATAAATGGTGCGTCTTTTAATAACAGTTTGCACAGTGGCTTAGAAATGGTACTAAAATCTTTAATGAATCGTCGGTAAAATCCGGCATGTCCAAGAAAGGAATGGATGCCTTTTACCGATCTTGGTGGGGGAAGGGTGGAAATGATTTGTACTTTGGCTCTGTCGACTTCAAAACCGCGTTCTGAAACGACATGCCCAAGTACAATTCCTTCCTTGAGCATGAAATGGCTCTTCTCCCAGCTTAAAATTAAATTAGATTCTGTGCATCTTTTCAGTACCTTCTCCAGCTGTTTTAAACAATTTTCAAAAGAGGAGCCAAATATCGAAAAATCATCCATGAAAATTTCTAATGATTCTCCCACCATATCAGAAAATATAGCCATCATGCAACGTTGGAACGTGGCGGGAGCATTACATAATCCGAATGGCATCCTTCGGAAAGCGAAGGTGCCATAGGGACAAGTAAAGGTTGTTTTAGCCTGATCCTCGGGATGGATGGCAATTTGGTTGTATCCCGAGTATCCGTCTAAAAAATAGTAGAATTTTTTTCCAGATAGTTTTTCGACTATTTGGTCTATGAATGGGAGTGGTAAATGATCCTTTGACGTTGCAGCATTCAACTTGCGGTAGTCGATGCATACTCTCCATCCTGTGATTGGTCTGGTGGTCATCTTTTCTCCATCTTCTGTTTCGACCACTGTGATTCCTGATTTCTTAGGCAATGTTTGGGTTGGACTTACCCAATCGCTGTCGGATATTGGGTAAATAATGCCAGCGTCCAACCATTTGAGTACCTCCTTCTTGACTACTTCTCTGAGATTCGGGTTCAACCGTCTTTGTGTTTCTCGGGACGGTTTTATTCCTTCTTCAGTAATGATTCGGTGCATACACGTCGCGGGACTTATCCCCTTCAGGTCTGCTATTGTCCACCCAATAGCTTCCTTATACTTCACCAACACTTCTAACAAAGTTTCCTCTTGAGCACCTGTTAAATCAGCATAAATTATTACGGGTAGAGTTTTGTTAGGTCCCAAGAATGAATATTTCAAATGTTTTGGTAACGTTTTCAATTCTAACACCGGTGGTACTTCAAAAGATGATTTTAACGGTGCTGAAAAGTTTGTGGGTAATTTTTCCACTTGTGGGATCCATGGTGTCTTCCATTGCTGTGTTTGAAAAACCTCTTCCATCATGTGTACCTCTTTTGTGTCCCTGTCCTCAATCCTGGTATTATTAAGGAAACTTTCCAATTCATCAGATCTTAAGATGGTTGGTGTAGCTTGATGCACTAAGTCATCAACTACATCAACTTGGTAACACTCATGTTCTGTTGATGAATTATTAAATGTATTAAAGACATTTAATCTGAGTTTTCTATTTCCAAAGGCGATATCCATTGCTCCTGTTCTACAATTAATTTGGGCGTTTGTTGTTGCTAAAAATGGTCGTCCCAAAATAATTGAAGCTTGACTTTCCTTATAAGTATGTTCAGTATCAAGCACTAAGAAGTCAACTGGATAGTAAAATTCATCCACCTTGATTATAACATCGGTCAACATTCCTCTTGGGATTTTCGTGGATTTGTCAGCAAGTTGTAAAATGATGTCAGTATGTTCTAGATTGCCTAGTTCATACTGATCAAACAAATTCCCTAGAAGAATGTTGACACTTGCTCCAAGGTCTAAAAGTGCCTTTTTTATGTTTATGTTTCCCATGGTGACAGAGATTAAGGGTGCTCCTGGATCTTTTAGTTTAGGAGGAAGAGAGTTGGAGACTATAGAACTTGCATGTTCTGTTAAGTCTACTTTCTTTGGGAGACGCGATTTTAATTTTCTTTTCTGAATGCATAAATCTTTCAGAAATTTCGCGTATGAGGGGACTTCTCTGATTAGTTTGACTAAGGGAATGTTTATTTTGACTTGGGAAAAGACTTCCCACATGTCTTCCGACTTAGTCCGTTTTGTGTCTTTAGAAGTCGACGGTTCAAGGGCTGAAGGATATGGTGCGATGTTATTTTGTTCAATTTCAATTTCTTTTTCTTTTAAAATTTTTTCTAATTCCTCTTTTTCATTGTAGATTTCTTCGGTATCACTTTCCTCTTCTAAAGTTGGATTGGGAAGAGAACTTACCTGATTGTCAACTTTCTTCCCGCTTCGTAAGGAGATGACTTGGTTGACTTGATGTTCTTTTCCCGGTCTCTGACTGTGAGAAGGATTCACAGTTGTGTTGCTTGGCAATTTTCCTTCTTCTCTTTTCCCCAGTTGTTCAGCTAATTGTGCTATTTGCTTCTCCATTGCAGCAATCGTTTTGGTGTTGGTGTCGGTCTTCTGGTATGTTTGGGTGATGAATTCCATAATCTTGTCTAGTTTTGTTCCTTCATTTTCTGGTTCCTTTCTGCTTGAACTTCCTTCTCTTCCGTTGTGGTTGGGTTGAAATGTCCGTTGTTGATGTTGATGCTGGTTTTGGTGCGGTCCTCTTTGATTGTTGTTGTGAAAATTTCCCTGGTTGTTGTTATTAAAATTTCCCTGATTGTTGTTATTAAAAATTCCCTGATTGTTGTTGTTATGAAAATTCCCATGGTTGTTGGGTCTGAAGTATCTTTGTGGATTATGGTATTGACCATATCCACTTAGATGGTTGAGTTCTTCATGGGTCTTTGTGCAATTATGCGCATTGTGTCCGGTGTTTCCACAATTTGCACATGGCTTTTGTCCCTGCAAAACATTAACACCTTTCTCTTTTCCAAGACTTGTAAGCAATAAGTCAACCTTTTTGCTTAAAGCTATGATATCAGATTTTACTCCAGTTTTCCATGTTTTTTCAAGTGCTATTGTTGCAACAGTTTGATTTGGATTTTCTTGTTTTCTTGTTGAATAATTAGCTTTTGATCCGTTACTCAGTTGTTCTAGAAATTTCCAAGCATTTTCACTATCTTGCAACATAAACGTACCACTCGAGGCAACATTTATCATGGATTGGTTCGTATTATCTACTCCATCAAAGAAATACCTTACAAGTTGCCAACGAGGGAATTCATGATGCGGATAAGATCGTAGTAATTCCTTAAGACGATCAAAAGCATCATGAAATTCTTCGTTGGGTTTTTGCGAAAAATCTTGTATTGCTTTTCTTATTTATGTGGTTTTACTAGCTGGGTAAAATTCTTGTAAAAAGTTGGTTCTCAATTGATCCCAGGTATTAATACTTCCAGGAGCAAGTGATGTAAACCAATATTTTGCTTTTTCTTTTAGAGTAAATGGAAATAAATGCAATTTAAAGGTATCTCTATTGGTTTCTCTTGGTGTGTTTGCGTTAGCTATTGCAAGAAATTCATACAAGTGATTATAAGGATCCTCATTTTTATAGCCACGAAAAAGTGGAATTACTCCAATTAATTGTGGTCTAATTTCTACAATATGTTCGTTCCCATGTGGAAATATTATAGGTGAAGGATCATCATAATCTCCTGGTTGAAAGTGAGATGCTACAGAGTGTCTATTTGGTTGATCTAAGTAACGAGGATTGAATTGGAAATGATTACCTTCATGAAAACCACCGTTGTGTCGATTTGTACCATTCCAATTTTTGGTCTTATCTCCTTGATATCCACCATTGTTGTTGTTGCGGAATTGTGGAGGATTTGGTGGATGTGCTTGTGGTATGGGATTATGAAGACCCGCTTGTGGTGGTTGTATGTGTGATTCATCGGGAACATCTTCTACTAACACTTCGTCCAAATTCATTGTTCCAAATAAACATCTTGCAATTCGATTGTTTCTAATAGTTCTTTCGGGTTCCAGATTAAATAACAAGGATGAATTGTTGCTACTATGTCTTGTATGCATAAACAAGTGAGTTTGCACAAGAAGGAAAAACAATTTATAACCCACTTTTACTACGTAGATAGGGCAAGCGTCAAAAACAATTTAGAACCCACTTTTACTACGTAGATAGGGCAAGCGGGGTCGACTCC
Source organism: Cichorium intybus (assembly GCA_023525715.1). NCBI lineage: Eukaryota > Viridiplantae > Streptophyta > Magnoliopsida > Asterales > Asteraceae > Cichorium > Cichorium intybus. The sequence continues at coordinate 35,287,683 of CM042016.1, read as the reverse complement.
AAGGATTTAGTGGTTAACTTTTAACGAGTTGTAAAGTAAATATTGACGGTGATGGTAAAAATATTGAAGTTGTAACTTGAAAATAAAGAAAGAATTACTTCCGGTTTAGTTATCAACAATTAGTTTCGCATGTTTTACTACAATGATTCCGATATAATTACTTTGACATAATTACAGTTTACTGACAATTACTATTACATGGGTAAATACAAAACATGTTGAATCAATTATTTGTCTTTGTCTAACAATTAAGTAGATTAGGCACAAACAATGACGTAGCAATATTATGTTTTATCTAGATGATAGTAACGTTACAACTTATTAACATATTATTGGGCACAAAGTATATTAACTGATTATCCGTCTTAGCTCGTTATTTAGGTGAGATAGGCACGAATAATATGTTGGTAATACTATGTCTTGAGAATATGATAGCAAGTAGAAGTAGACACAAATGATTCACTAGTTGTATTCAAAGATATGAGAGTTTTTAGAAGTTACAATAGTAAAACACTTGTTCGGAATCAAAGTAAAAACATGTTACACTAAAGGTATGATAACATTACCGGAAGTAATCTGAAGAGATTAGCCTTCTATTCGAGTGATGATCGTGAAGATGGTCTTGGTGTTCCTCGGCATGTAACTTGGTGCGTTTCTCCTTCGAATTATCTTGAATTACTACTAGAATTACCACCAAAAAGGGGTAATCTTTTGGTTCTAAACAACTAGCTAAGAGATATTTCAAACTATTACAACTGATAGAGAATAATTTAGTAACTTGGTGTCTAAAGGATGTAAATTGGTGTAAAAGGGTATCTAAAACCGTGCATAGAAGGCCTCTATTTATACTTGCTGAACACAGTGCTCGCGTCGCGACCAAAGGGTCCGTCGCGTCGCGAGGGTGCGGCCTGGTGCTGCTTTTGTCGGCCACTGGTCTGGCTAGTGCGTTTGTTGGTAGTCTCGCGACCAAGAAGTTGGTGGTGTCGCGTCCAAGGTCTTCGCGTCGCGACCCTAGCCTCCGTCGCGGCGCGAGTGCTGTAGAATTTTGGTCTTCTGCCTTGCTTCTCTTCACGTCGCGACACATGGTCTGTCAAGTCGCGATTGCTGTAATTTTTATGTGTTTTTGGTATTTTTGGTCTTAAGTTTGGAGCATCACTTCCTCGGGTTTGATTGTTTCATTAGAGTTCTTGGGTCTTGTTCCTGAAAATAAGCCATAAATGTTAACACACAAATCTCTCTTGTTTTCCTCACACCAGCAGCTCCGGAGAACTCTGTTCAAGTTAAACATGAATTATAATTCATGTTTAGCCACCTGTTAATATAAGCCTGTTTTGATGTTGAGCTTATCAGGATTTCCTACGGTAAATACCATAGTTCTGGCAGATTTGCATCTGCAACACATCAGTGGGCCGTGATGTGCAGTGTAAGAAAAATGAGATATTCTCTCGTTAGCTTGCAATTTCTGTGAGGATGTCTGGGGACGAAAGACAAATTAATCATAATTCTTTTGAGAGAAATAATAATATCTTAATAGGCTTTCCCCGTGATTTGTGAGATGTTTTCTATATGAAAACAAATGGTTGGCTTGGGCTAGTAGTGACCCGACAGTAGATCTTTTATCACCGCCAGACTTTTGGGAGTCTGTGGTGTGCATCAGGAGCTGCCGTTGGAATGTGAGCTTTTGCCTTGATATTAAGAAAACATGAATTCTTATATAAAATACAATTTATTTGTTTAACAGACGAGGTAGGTTAGACGGGTCTGTCTGAACCATATCTGTTATAAAGAAGCATTTTGCATGTTTTAAGGCGGTTTTTGAGTTCTTTTGTTTTGCACAAAAATATAGTTTTCGTGTGCCTCTGAGCGTCTTTATGCGATAAAACAGTCTTTAAATGATAGTGTTTTATTGTAAAAATAAAATACTATCAACATGTCAAAATTCCTTCCCAACTATCATCAAATTATATAATATGTCATCTTAATAAGGGACAATTAACCGTAATCCCAACCACAAACGATTAGAGGATATCCCATACAAGATTAATTAAGAGTATATCCTTAAATGGGGTGAAGGCATCCCCTTTTAACAATATCAGATTCATGATTAAGAAAATTACACAATTACTCGTATGAGTACAAATTCCACTTCGGCTAGCCTCTATTTTTAGTGATTTTTTTCCGCTACCGGTGCACCAATCGTCTTTCAACATCGTTGTAATTATATCATGCAATGTAGTGGTTTGCCTCACATCATGTGAGTATTTCGAAGGCAATTCACTGCAAAAGTACTAATCTTCTCCTCTTTAGTAAGCCATATGTCGCAAAACCACATAATACATTCGTTATCGCAGAATTTGTCCAATTAGACAACCTGCAGGAAAACTGCAATGCTCCCTCTGCAGAACTTGAGACAACTCACCATTTCTGGCATTAGAAACTAGACATCCACACATTTCCAACCATGTACGGCATAAAATTTTTGGCCTTACAGATTGCTACAGTTTTCCGTTGAAGTTGGACAAAAAATAACAACATTTTTTTTGTACTCTATAACCATGAAACTCAACATTTCCAATTGGCACATAAGACTCAAGTATATCACTAAGAGTGGTCCTAATTCAGCTCAACCCGGTCTTATTCCACATCGTTTAGGCCTAGGTTCGAATTATGATACCTAATTTGTTTAAACCATGATTCTAATACCAACTTATAACCACCCAACTTTAAAATAAAGTACACCTAAATTTTTTCAATTTTTCAAACACTTGCTTACATATATTTTCAACTAAAAAGCAATAACAGTGTACATTGTGTTACAAGCACAACATGGCAAGTAGTATCAACGTACCAAGAATATCGGGTACAAGAGCCGGATCGCCTATCACGGTAATCTATGTAGTGTCTACTGTTCAACTTCTTCGGTTTTCCTTCTAAAGGGAATTCTTAGATCCTACAAGGTTAGTATCATACAATAGTAAGCTACAAGAGCAAACACCATAATACATTAATTAACAACATTAATTATCCCCGTAAACCACCACACTATATCCCCAATAAAAACCACAAAACACCTACCAAACTTTCACCACACCACGCCCATTAATGTTCCACCACACCACACCAACCAATGTTCCACCATACCTTACCCACTCATCTACCACTACATAGGAACTCCGCCTCTCCTCAACCCCCGTGGTCTCGAGCCACAAAGGCTCACCACAACTCCCACCATGAAATAATACACCAAAAGCCACAAAGGCATATACAACAACCATTGGTTGTGTAGGCTTAAATGTACTAGTCACCATTGCTAGTCACATAGGCTTATGAGTAATAATCACCACTGCTAGCCATATAAGCTTCAACAATAAAATTCATCATAAATAGCCACAAAGACATAACCAACAATTAGCCACAAGGCTTCACCGTATATGTATCACCATTACTAGCCACATAGGTTTACCAATCTAAAAATCAACGATAAAAGTTAGTCTCCACATCATTATAATAATATCACAAAAACCACATAAGAGGATAAATCAAGGATTTCTCACCATGTATATCCATATAGGCTCAACAAGGATAATTATCACCATAATTATGTTGGGTGAGCAACAAGTGAGATCGTAAACTCAACCTCTCAAGATCAAGAACATACAAACAACTCCCGACAGTTAACACTCAAACCAACGGAATCGTTGCAACAAGAAAGACAAGAAGAACAAGCAAAGATCAACACAGAGAATTAAGTGGTTTACTCGATAGCAAGATCAAGCTACGTCCACTGTGGAACTAGAGAGACTTGATTATAAGAATGCTATACAAATTTACAAGTATTCTCTACACTCTAAATAATCGCACATACACACTTTTTACTCTTGGTTATATGGAGTTATTTATAACCAGGTACATTAATCGAGATAAGATGATGACAGATCTTCTAGCAATTGACTTTCTACACTAGGCCAACTGATGGTACAGTATAAGGAACATGGTTGTGGCATACATGCTACAGACAACAACATTTCTCAAAACGAGCTGTGTCAGACCTTTAACTGCATTGGCATTCCTCTCCTCGGTTTGGCTGCTTTGGACAACTGATCTTCATCGGTCGTAGTGATTCATCGATTCAGATTAGGCTCCACATACTCAACAAATTAGTTATATAGGCCTAACGAGAAATAACTATCACCATATATAGCCATATAGGATTCATTTAGTAATTTATCACCATAATCATAATTTAACACTACCATCATGAATTATCATTACCATAAATATGGTATTACCACAAGCATAAATTATTGCCATAACAAGAATAACACAACCCCACAATATAAGTTATAACCACAACAACCACACAAGAAGGGAATCAAAGGTTACTCACTATGTTGTGTCAGAAGGTCAAATCATTATGTGGCCTACTTAGCAAAGTTCACCGGCTTAACACACAACGTACTGACATTATAGTTATAACAACAATCATCATCTAAAGGGGAAAATTAAGTTTCTCACCTTGAGGTTTCTAGTGTGAAATGAGTTCCGAGTGTTTGGTTTCCTTCGTCTTCTTTCCTGCCATTAAATCTAGCCACATAACAAATGTTTTGCAAAGAAGAAATGACCTAGATCCTTATAGGTTCCAAAGGCCACCAATCTCATGTTTATATGACCTTTTTATGATATTTAAAATATAGTAGCTACAAGCTGTCAAAATTCAGCTTGATATTGCTGTCTAAAATGCATTTTCACCCAACTTATGGTTGCAATTAGGTTATTATGTATACAGATGAAATTAACTAGACATTTATACGTTTCCAAAGCTACTATACTCACTCCCATACGACACTTCCTTGATTCTGCATGTTTTTTATCCAAAACAATATTGAATTTGGTCTTTCAAACCTTATAAGTTCATATATCCATATTTCTTCATAGACATATATTTCTTTCTTTATCTAACAATAACATACATATAGGGGATTTCATGTTGTTGATTATGACTAAAATTCCTTCAATACCCCGACTTATACATCCAATCAAGTCACATAAAAATATTACGCATAAGATAATCCCTAGCTTTTTTCCAAACAATCATAATTACCAGCAAAGCATACCTCCTGTCTAGCAAACATAAAACTTGCAGAATTCTGTATACGACACTAAATGACGATCTCCATCGTTCAGATTACATAGCTATGTGTTAGGAAACTATAGTCTAAATTTCACACGGATCCAACGATAAAGAATATTTTCGTATTCATATTGCTAAACATAACTTTTCTCTTAGTCATTACTTACAATATAATACACTTCACACAGTCACACAATTATAAATATATATATATATATATATATATATATATATATATATATATATATATATATATATATATATATATATATATATATATATATATATATATATATATATATATATATATATATATATATATATATGCGTGTGTGTGTCTGCGCGTGTTTTCTTTGCTTTTCTGATACCCACAAAGTGTTGTTGTGTCTAATCGTTCTATGATATTTTCATTGATGAACATTTGCATAAGTTTATCTCTAGGCCATGGAAGATGCAAATGCTTCAATTTGAAGAATTGAGATTTAAGCAACACAAATTATGATCATCCATGAACGCATGTTAATGAATGAATATATATTTATAAATGAACATATGTTAACCAATAAGCTTATTATTTTTTTTAATGTTCTTTGTAACTTTTCTCGGGTCCACGAAGTGCCGCTACGTCTGATTGTTCTATGATATGTTCTTTGATGAGCGTATGTTTATTGATGAAGTACTTTCATTGATGAACATATGTTCATTGATTAATAATGTTAAACTACCGATACACTCTAAATATAGGAACCAACTCAAAATTGGGTGTTCTCTTTTTGAGAAGCATCAGAATCGTTTGGGTATGTTGATCTATTGTCTGGAAATCGATTTGAAATACTTTAGATTTAGATTGTTCCTCCTATACAATCACATAACAAGGCGCTCCTCCAATATTTTTGTGATTTTGATTTAATTGGATCGTCGTACCATTTTGCCCCAATCTGTTTATATATATATATATATATATATATATATATATATATATATATATATATATATATATATATATATATATATATATATATATATATATATACTATACTATAAAGCATATATAAATTACAACCCATTTATGCATAATGTCTTAATTTTTAAGATAGTACAACTCTCTAATGCATAGTTTGATGCAACAGGCGTTCAGGAATCACAGCCACGTTCTATTGCACTACCAATTGCAAATAATAATAAAAAAATCCAGCTGTAAGAAGTGTAATAAAAAAATCCAGCAGTTGTAACAAGTGCATTCCACACCTTTAGATCTTTTAAAATAATCTACACCATTCACTTCATGACTGATCCAGCTGACCAAAAATCAGCCAATAAAATCACAGATAGCAAGTATAAAAGTACCCACATCCAATATTCTTCTTCATTTAAATTTCTGCTCCATGTTGCATTCGATGGTATACCACAAGCCACCAGTCTTCACTTTTGCACCATCATCTCTTTATTGTTCTGTTCTTTGCTTTAAACAGTATGAGCTTGAAATTTTTTGTATGAATCAAGTCTAAGCACCTGTAATATTCCAAAAGCACACAATTACATGATTTTGATATTTTGATCTCTTTTACTATATAGATTTGAAAAAACCCTATTGTCTTTTCGCTATTTTGTTACATGTTTGTTCAACTTTATACCCAGATTTGAACATGTAACAAATTTACATCTCTTTATTGTTCTTTTTAGCTTATGCATTCTCATTTTTTTACTATATACATTTGAAAAAACACTACTGCCTTTTTGCCTTTTTGTTACAGGTTTGTTCAACTTTATAGCCAGATTTGAACATGTAAAAATTTACATTCACTTTATCTAATTTTCATCTTTTTAGCTTTGTGCATTCTCATTTTTTTTCGTTTTTCATTTTTGTTAAAGTTATTTTTCCTTTTTTTCTGGTTTTTTTATGTTACTGATGTGTTCAGCATAAAACCATAAACATTAAGAATGTAGAAGGTAGCAAAGCTGAATATTTTTAACCCCGTAAATTTGTATTTAAAAGGTATATGAATGAATATATAAAATCAATGTTTCTAGCTGACAAAAACTCATTGTAAAAATTGGTTAGTTGTTGCAACCCCAGTTTTACAAAAAAGCTACTAAATTATGTCTTATATAAATGCAAGAAATAACAACATACTTTTTATTTCTTTCAATTACTGCACCCAATACCTGAGGAAAAAATTATGTCAAATAAAGTCGTTAGCGAACTCTTGACTTGCCGAATTGGATTCGTCTACAAAACCTGAAAGCCATAAAACACAAAACATGCTCAAAAAAATACTAAAGCAGATCGTAAAACACAAAACATGCTCAAACAAAATACCGAACTCATCACTGGTATCCTCCATTGAATCTTTGAAGCGGATTGTAAAACACAAAAATGCTCAAACAAAATCTGAAAGCCAAAAAATAAAATATGAATAATGCATCCTGATTCAAAGCATGAAAATCTGAAATACCAAAGCAGATCGGATACCAAAGCAAAAAATAAAAGCAGATCGGATACCAAATCATGAAATACCAAAGCAAATCAGATGATGGAGCTCACGATCTGTTGACCACGGGAATGAATAAACTGAGCCGGTGATCGGTTGTTTGGAAACTGACCCGGGAATGAATCTCGTAGATGTCGAAAACAATGGAACATTCAATATCAGAAAACGATGGTGCAAAATCGGTAAACGTCGAAGACGGGGCGATGGTGGCCTAACGGATACGTGTAGGCGATAGCGGGTAGTGGATCGGGAGGCAGTGGATGAGTACCGGAGAAGGAGTCGGCAGTTGTATGCGGGATGAAGTTGGAAGCAGTCCTCCCTCGATTGCCATCATTCCTTCTTTCCTTTCTCCTTCCCTGTGTCTCTCGGTCTCTCTTTGGAGGCGGATGAATGGGCAGCCACCGGAGGTTGGATAAATGGAAGCTCAAGGAGCCGACATCTATGGAGGCGAATTCAAACACACACACACCGATCAAATCAAACACACACATAGACCGACGATCGGTCCATCGATCCATCTGGTTCAAGTCAAACACCGACGATCGGTCCATCGATCCATCTGTGGAGGCGGGAGGAGAAGGAGAAGGAGAAGCGGCTGAGTGAAATGATATTAGGGTTTAGGTTGTGTATATTAGGTATAGCCAACTTCCGATTTTAACCCTCCTTATTTAAATATTTATTTCATTTATATCTATATAACTAAATTAAATTAATATTATATATTTCATTTTATTATAAATCAGTTTTTGATTTTCACTAAATAGACAAATCACCATGAAATCAGTTTTTGATTTTCATTTTATTAAAAATCAGTTTTTTATTTAAATATTTATTTTATTTAACTTTTATATTTTTTTAAACTTTTGTAGCCAATAGATATGCATAACAAAATTTAAAAACAAAATCTAAACATCCCATTGGGTTTAAAAAATTAGATCGTACCGGATCCTTCATGGAATCGGAACCGAAACCATACATCCGTGGTAGTCCATCATGCTTGAAACGGCGACTTAGGGTATGTAGAAGGCGACATACGATGGTTTTACAGTGTTTAGTTGTGCGAGATTGTGGTGTGCGTTCGTGATGGTATGACTGGAGCGATCTTCATGGTGGTGGTAGATGGTTGGTTGAAGGAAGAACATAATCGACTGGTTCAACAAAGTGATTAAAGAAGATAGTTGGGGTAGATGATTAAAGGAAGATAGTTGGGGTATATGATATTCATTTCCTATTTTGCCCCTCAAAATAGAAGCCGATAACATAGTCATGGCAGACAAATTTGAGTGCCCTTTTTTCAAGTCTTGCATTTTAAGCACTCAAATCTTACTTTTAAAATTAGTTGTAAAATAACCAAATATTTTATATTTAATCTATAAATTAAAATAGAAATATTTTAAACGTTTAAACTAAGTTTATCTTAAGATTATGCCATTATTGCTGTTTATTTACTTCAATATATAAATGGAAAAAAATTCAAATAAATAATGTAAGATGGAAGTTCATATTAATAAAAACGAGTAAATATCATCTCCAATACATTACATCTTAAATCGTTAATTTATAATTACCATAATATAAATTATATTCTTTACAAAATTAATTTCAATTGTAAGAGTTTTATAGATGAGCGAACGATATTTATTGACAATTTCTTTAAAAGATGGTTAACTATTTGAAACTTTTAGTCGTTGGCGTAATTCAAATACGTTTATTAGACCGAAAAAAGTCTCAAAAGGTAAACGGTAAACTATTTGCCTCCCACAACATCTAAACTAATTGTTTTAAAAATTGGTGCTACTACATATATATATCTCATACACAACTTTTACAATAGTCAAATAATTTTCAATAATTCATAATTATTTTTTTAGGAAAACAATACACTTTCAACAAATAAAGCGAAGTTGACTTTGAATAAATGTGTATATCAAATAATTTTGGATGTTCATTTACTTATTCTCTTTTCAAAAACCATTCGGTCAAAAAGCAAAACAATGTTAACTATATTACCATTAGACATTAAACTATAACCCTAAACTAAACTCTATATTCGAAACCAAAACTCAAAGCCTAGAAGTCATAACCCCAACCTAAAACAGCAACAACTTTTTTTATTACACATAATAGCAATCTACTTCAACTTTTAAACCAAAATAGAAATGTCCGACGTAGTTAAACTATTTCTCGGACGAAAACAAGTTGACGTCTGCTGAAAGAAAATTAATCGCCACTCGAAAACTAATTGACGCCTGCCAAATAAATAATTGTCGAAAGAAAATCATTCACATTAAAGAAACTATTAACCTCCCCCCCCCCCCCCCCCCCCCCGCCGTCCTATCGAAGAAAACGTTCGCTACATAACCGAATTGAAACTATTTGCCGCCCGCCGCATTGCGCGGGTACGCAGCTAGTATATATATATATATATATATATATATATATATATATATATATATATATATATATATATATATATATATATATATATATATATATATATATATATATATATATATATATATATATATATATATATATATATATATATATCAGTGTTTCACGAAATCGTCAAAGAAGCAAAAACAAAATTCCCACTTGGTGAGCATACTCTCCATCGCCGGTGAAGTACAAACACTCTGTAACACTGCCATTTAAAAAGCCGATGAAATTTCCTATCGCGATTTCTCTCGCAACCATAGATATTAGAGGTACGATCCTTTCTTCACGTCGTTCCATATTTATTTCCTTCGGTTCTTACTTCTTAGTTCTTACGAACAAATTTTCTGTTTTACCCCTTCCAGAAGGTTCTCTTCTGGCAGCTTGCAAGTTCATCTGATTTTGTAGAGATCGAACCGTTGAAATAACGGAGAAGGTTCAAGTAACGGTCTATTACGAATCGCTCTGTCCATACTACGAGACTTTCATCGTCAATTATCTGATCGGTGTGTTTACTGAAGGAATCGATGCCATCGCGGGTGTAAAACTCTTTGCTTATAACAACGCTAAAGTCAACTCCAACGGCAACATCACCTTTCAGGATCCATATCTCGTTTATTCGTAGTGTTTTCCTTTCATCATCATCGTTTTTGTTTATTAAAATAATTTTGGCATATGTATTTGTTATAGCATGGTGTGCAAGAGGTCATGTGTGTGGTTTTTAAGTGCACCTAACGTGTTCGTTGTATTGTCTCATTGGCATTTCTTATGTTTTTCTACTTTGATTTCCATCCGATTTTTGCATTTTTTGTGTATAATTAGTTGGGTGGCTTTAAGTGGGCTTTGAATTATCCCGAAACAAGATAAAGGATATGAAGTACATGAGACTAATATCTCGTACAAATGTCTTTTGGTAATGATTGTTGGTGGGGAAACTTTAGCAAAATTCATTCCTAGGACTAAGTGGATATGGTATTCTACACATTCATGGTGGCAAGCATTTTCAATTAAAGAACTCAAACCCTAAAGCCATGAGGTAAATAACAGCTCCTATATTGTATATTCTTTTTCTTAATACATTTAGTTTGTTATTGGTTTTTTTTTACTAGATTAATGCATTTTCATTCAATGAAAAAGATGTTTAAAGGGATCTTTGACTTGGTACAAGCCATTCTCGGAGAATGAAGTAGTTACGTTTCTTTAGAATCAAGCAAAAAAAATACAAATTATTGATTGGAAAACATCATCAAAGCTGATTCTTGAAGAATGGAATGCAGAACTTTAGAATGGAATGAAAAATAATGTAATACAAAAGAATGAAGTAGTTACGCTTCTTTAGAATCAAGTCATTCTCGGAGAATGAAGTAGTTTTAACAAAGCATTATCAGAGAATAAAGTAGTTACACTTCTTTAGAATCAAGTGATTCTCGAAGAATGAAGTAGTTACGCTTCTTTATAATCAAGCCATTCTCGGAAAATGAAGTAGTTACGCTTCTTTAGAATCAAGTCATTCTCGGAGAACGAAGTAGTTATGATTTTATTCTTTTTTAACGCTTATTCTTTTAGAATATGTATTATTTTGATGTATTTTTCTTCAATGACTTATTATTCTTTGAGAATGTTTCGTGCTATGTGAAATTTTCATATACTACTTCTATACATGCATTTATTCAGAAATTCCATATGCATCATATTCTCATTCTTTGAGAATATAAGCAATATTAAACACTTAACTATAGAATGGATAACGTCTCCGTAATTATAGTTCCGATATTCAAAATTGACTTGAAAATAATATTGTTTCCTTATTTGTAGGCATATATAAATGTCCATCATACCCTTAACCGGTTGATTTCAATTATTTTTATTTAATACTTTCATTTTAATTACACAATTGTCACTATCATCCAAGCCCTTGATTTTTTCAATCTAATGGTCCAAAATTGGTCCTACATCCACACAATACTTACCAAATGTATTTAATCCTACATCTCTCTCTCTCTCTCTCTCTCTATATATATATATATATATATATATATATATATATATATATATATATATATATATATATATATATATATATATATATATATATATATATATATATATATATATATATATATATATAGAAGGAGGATCGTGTAGGAACCCAAAATCCGGTAAGAACTGTGAGGATAAATCTGGATATTTAATCTTGAAAAATTGGTGGATAAGATTAATTGTGGATAAAATATCACATCTTAAAAGCTTGGGGGCTACTTGTCTAACAATCAAAACTATTGGGTGAATAATACAAATTAATAAAGGTAATATGGTAATTGAAACGAGACCCACAACCAGATTGCGACACTTGTCGCTATATGGTTTGCTGAGTTTTTTTAATTCCCCCGCTTAGTTTTTGGGCTATAACTTTTTTTTTCTTTGTAAAAAAAATTCTATAAAAACCAAAGTTCTTAAATTTTAATTCTCTATAAAACAAGCACCATCATGAAAATTTGAAAATAATATTTTTTATTTTTTATTTTTATAAAAAATCAAAAAATTTAAAAAATTTTTCCAAAAATTATAAAAGTTTAAGAGATCATTGTAGATATTATATAGTAAGTTTGCAAAATGAATTTTTTAAAAAGAGGTTTTTCCGTGTTCATTTATATATTTTGAATTAAAAAAACACATCAAAATAGCAAAAAAATATACATGACCCAAAAATATAAAACTAAAATATGTTTTATAATTCAAAACTTATGATCTAAGATTCAAAATTCGTTATGATCCAAGATCCAAAACTCGTTATGATCCAAAACGAGTTAAAGAAAACATACAACGACAAAATGATTCAAAACTTATAATCCAAGATTCAAAATTCGTTATGATCCATGATCCAAAACAAGTTAAAAAAACATACGACAAAAGTAAAAAAAACTAGAAAATAACGAAAAAAATAGAAAAAAAAACTGGAAAATAACAAAAACACTGAAAAAAATTCTGGAAAAAAAGTAAAATAAAAAAAACTAAAAGAAACTAAAAATAATATTTAAAAAAATAATAAAAACGAAAAAAAATAAAAAAAACCCGGTTAAATTATGTTGTATGGACGTGAGTAACATATGATCGTATCCTCAAGTCCGTATTTCGTCCCGTGGACGTGCATCGCACATGATTGCATCACGTTGAAGGAAGACGTTTGACATTATTGCCCTTATGAGAGTAATTGGACGAGAAAAGTTCTCACGTTTCCTACCGGATTTTGGGTTTCTACCGGATCCTAACTGTTGAAAAATATATTTTTGTATGTGACCATCACTGAAATAAGATGAACTGTTTTTATCTAACAAATATTATCAGTTTATTTCAGGTTGCGTGAATTCAAGATCAAAAACAAGAATGAATCAAGACCCAAGAAACCTTGAGAAAACAACCAAACCTAAGGAAGTGATGCTACGAACGAAAGAGCAAAATGCAAAAATGTCACCCAGCTACAGCAATCACGACCCGACAGCACATGTGTCGCGACGTGAAGAAAAACAAAACACAAGAGTTCAGATTGCTACAGCAATCGCGACGCGACGGGACACTCGGTCGCGACGCGAAGCCCCAAACGCGACATCACCAACTTTTCAATCGCGAGGCTACCAACACAACGCACTAACGAGTGGCCGACCAAAAGCAACACGACATACGCACCCTCGCGACGCGACGGAAGGCCTGGTCGCGACGCGAACGCTGTATTTCAGCAACTATAAATAAGAAGCTCACCTCTTGCCATTCTTGTGCAAAAAAACCTTACACCACACCATACCCATTCAAGCACCAATACATCAAGATTATCCCACGTCCAAAGAGCAAAAAACCTGTCAAAACTCTCTAGAAAACTCTTTTCAACCAAAGAAAATCCACGTCCAAACAAACACCAAACAAAACCGCTACACCCATACTCTACCCGACACCAAACAAAACCTCTACCCAACACCATACAAAACCTCTACCTGACACCAAACTTCAAACCTCTAAACAACCTCAACCCGAATACCAAACTACAAAACCTACACACCCTCTACCAAATACATACACCACGAAAACTAAACCACAAAAACCCCGTGCATCTCAATTAAACCGACACCAAAAACTCATTTCACCAAACACCAAAAACTACCAAACCTCATCCTACCGTAAAGAACAAGAATCGACGCTTCAAAGAAAACACCATCTTCCTCAGCTATCGATAAGTTCTTTTGAAATTATCTGTGTCGTTATTGATTTATTTAAACTGTTATAAATCAACTGTACCAAATATCCAATACATCCGAATTGAACCTTGACAACGAAAACATATGTGGACTGTATTTAACCGAGACATCTAACTTCTAACTTCTAACCTTTTTATTTATTGTAAAAACACTTTATCGTTGATAATGGCGTTTATTACATCTAACCTCTAACTTCTAACATTTACTTTATTTACCGCTTTATTTTATTTATTTACAGCTTTCAGTTATTTAATTTTAGTTTATATTTATTCCGCAACTCTTATTTATTCCGCACATTATAGCTAAAATACATATCTGTCACACAGTAATCGACTTAAAAACCTTATTCGTGGAGATCAGTTATCGTATTTTCAACAATTGGTATCAGAGCTCGTGTGATTTAGTCTGAAATTTTTGTCGAAAACTTTATTTGTGTAGCGTTTTTATAACCAACCAATAAGTTTTCCTTAAAAATTTCATTTTAATATCACTTGTTCAAAATCCTTTCAAAACAAAAAAATTAAAAAAAAAATTATTAAAAAAAAATTATTAAAATCTTAAAATTTTCAAAAAAAAAAAAAAACAACCCAAAAATGTCTTCCACAACCTACTCAAGAGCTCCATATGTCATCGATCAGGTATGGTCTATGATCTCAGAAATCGGTCTTTCAAAAACACCATTTGAGTCCCACATGACTAAGATTGAGAACAGTTTGAAAGCTGATCTCAAACTATATCATGACACAATAGTCAAATCTGATATCTGCAAATCTGAGTTACAAACCTTGCAACTCAGATTTGGAGAATCAACAAAGACTAGAGACAAACTTGAAAGAGATGTCGAACGAAAAACAGAAGAATGGAATCACATTTTAGAACAATTAAATCAGGCCCTAATTCAGAAAAAGGTTTTAGAAATAAAAAATCAATCAGTCATTTCTTCTGAAATAAAAGATGTTTTGGAAATGGAAATCCTTCAGTTGAAACAATACCTTCAAGAATCAACTGAAAATTTCCATTGTTTAAATAAAAAACTGAATGATTCTTCAAAACAAAACAAATTTCTTGAATCCGTGAATAAAAGACTTCAAGGAAAACTGGAGTCTATCAGTCTTGCTAGAAAGCTAAGTGATGATATTTTCATCAAAGCAACATCCTTAGGATCTGGCAAAATCGATACAAATTACAGACCTGGATTAGGAAGAGAATCCTTCGAAATCGAACAAGCCAAACAAGAAACCAGGACTAACAGTGAAAACTCTGAATCAACTCTAACAGATCTATCCACATCTGTTAATGAGGAAAATTCAAACGACGAAACAGTTATCAACTGTAACCCAGATGATACTGATTTCACTGTTTCCAAAAGATCTTTCACTAATAGGTCTTCAACCCACCAAATCCAAATTACCAACCAAAACTCCAAAATTAAAGACTTTTTGAATAGTGCAAACTCCTTTTACAAGAAAGGCAGTACCTCTAAACCAATTGCTCTTCAAAAGGAACAAGGCAAACCTAAAGTTTTCAAACAAACCCAAAAGAAACCTTTGAAACCAGCCTCCTTGCCACAAAAACAAAAAAATTTTCAAAACCATCCTCATCCCAAAAACAAAGAAAGGTTATCAGACAAGTCATTACATAAAGGATACCTTTCACACAATCAGAAATCTTTCCAAATGACAGGTTTTCAAAAACAAATCTTAAATTGGGAAAATCTGATAAGTCAAATCAAGCCTCAACCACTTCGTCCAATTAACAGAAACCATAATGATTTCAAATCACCGAAAACCATTAACAAATCAGGACCCACCATGGTTTGGGTACCTAAACTTTCTGTCTAATTGCAGGCACTTTGTGATGGAGAGCCCAAGGATGGCACATGATATATCGATAGTGGCTGCTCCAAGCATATGACAGGAAAACAGAGCTTTCTATGAGACTTCAAACCCACAGTACCTCCGATGTAGAAACTTCACAATCAAACCAAGAAAATGCAGATCAAATCGAGGGGGAACCACCAACACTAAATCCCTCTTTGAACACTCCCAATCCACCTGTCCAAAATGATCCCAGTGCATCATCTATGGGGGAACTTTCATTACCTCATTCTCACACTACAATCGAAAATTTTCAAAAAAAAAACATCCAAATAATTAAAAATCACAAAAATTAGGATAAAGTTTTATTTTTTTAAAATCTTTATAAAACCATGTGATTAACATCTTCTTGACTAAATTTTCAGATACTTATGCTCGATGAATGTTCTTAGTCATATTGATTCTTAAATTAAAGTGAAGGTTCAAATTTCTAAATTTTCGTTATGTACGTTCTCCTATTCCCTTTGAATTTATTTCAATTATAACGATTTTATCTATTAAGGGACATAAGATCAGGAGATTCAGATGAAAACCAAACCCATGTGAGAATTTGTGCCTCGTCTTCAACTGCTAAGTGAAATTCATTTCTGTGAGCAAAGGTGTTTTCATTATGACTTATAGGATTTATACTCTTATACCGTGATGCTAGTCTCATTTTTGCTTAGATATCAAAATGACCAGGGACGATACAATCATTTCCTTATATATTAGACAAACTATCTATTATATCACCTATCCCTATCCTTAATCAAGCCACATCAAGAAAAGATTTATCATCTTGCATAGCAAGTCTGACAATTGAAGAAACGACAAGTCATCTCCAACAAATGCTGTCAACATATCACAATTGGCAACCACATCAGACATCTTTCATACAATGTGTATTCACACAAATCAAGAAAAGATAAAGACAAAGGTGAACACTTCACCAAAGAAAAAGAAGATTTACAACAACAATCCATCAAAACAAACATCTCTCAAAATTTTCCAAGCAACGGATTCTCAAATGCTTTATCATATATAGCTGTCAAAACCGAAGATTTACCGGGATACTGTAGCCTTCATAATTGAATATTCTTAGTTGCAAACTGCACTATGAATATTTCTAAACCCCTCTACATGTATTTCCCGACGGAGAGAGAGTGAACATCAATGGCATGAATGAAGAAACCCTCTGAGTAATGCCGAAACTAGTCTTATGTGATTGATTATCTAATATGAAGACCAAGTGACTAAAGTATATAGGTATAAATCCATATTAAGCATAAGTTAACACCTTCAAACTGAGAGATATCACTCATCTTTAGTGATTATACACCAGTTCTGCACCCAGAACAACCAAAACACCTCAGTCAAGTGTGAGCTATACCTATGAGAGTTCATTTGAATCGACCTATTTAGATCACTTGTCGTCTTTATAAATGTTATAAAATCTTAAGGAATATTATGAAAGTACATATACAAAAACCCTTTGATTATTGAACATGAAACCTTGATTCAGAAACAAATATTCTTGACAAACATTTTTCAAAACATAAGTAAAATCTAGTCACACTTTTTCAAAACAAGTGATATGGTTTTATAAATGTTTTATCCAAATTTCAAGAATTTTCAACCTTACCTTTTAATCTGTTCTTATTTCAGTAATGATCACATAGGGGGAAATTGTTGAAAAATATATTTTTGTATGTGACCATCACTGAAATAAGATGAACTGTTTTTATCTAACAAATATTATCAGTTTATTTCAGGTTGCGTGAATTCAAGATAAAAAACAAGAATGAATCAAGACCCAAGAAACCTTGAGAAAACAACCAAACCTAAGGAAGTGATGCTACGAACCAAAGAGCAAAATGCAAAAATGTCACCCAGCTACAACAATCGCGACCCGACAGCACATGTGTCGCGACGTGAAGAAAAACAAAACACAAGAGTTCAGATTGCTACAGCAATCGCGACGCGACGGGACACTCGGTCGCGACGCGAAGCCCCAAACGCGACATCACCAAGTTTTCAATCGCGAGGCTACCAACACAACGCACTAACCAGTGGCCGACCAAAAGCAACACGACATACGCACCCTCGCGACGCGACGGAAGGCCTGATCGCGACGCGAACGCTGTATTTCAGCAACTATAAATAAGAAGCTCACCTCTTGCCATTCTTGTGCAAAAAAACCTTACACCACACCATACCCATTCAAGCACCAATACATCAAGATTATCCCACGTCCAAAGAGCAAAAAACCTGCCAAAACTCTCTAGAAAACTCTTTTCAACCAAAGAAAATCCACGTCCAAACAAACACCAAACAAAACCGCTACACCCATACTCTACCCGACACCAAACAAAACCTCTACCCAATACCATACAAAACCTCTACCCGACACCAAACTTCAAACCTCTAAACAACCTCAACCCGAATACCAAACTACAAAACCTACACACCCTCTACCAAATACATACACCACGAAAACTAAACCACAAAAACCCCGTGCATCTCAATTAAACCGACACCAAAAACCCATTTCACCAAACACCAAAAACTACCAAACCTCATCCTACCGTAAAGAACAAGAATCGACGCTTCAAAGAAAACACCATCTTCCTCAGCTATCGATAAGTTCTTTTGAAATTATCTGTGTCGTTATTGATTTATTTAAACTGTTATAAATCAACTGTACCAAATATCCAATACATCCGAATTGAACCTTGACAACGAAAACATATGTGGACTGTATTTAACCGAGACATCTAACTTCTAACTTCTAACCTTTTTATTTATTGTAAAAACACTTTATCGTTGATAATGGCGTTTATTACATGTAACCTCTAACTTCTAACATTTACTTTATTTACCGCTTTATTTTATTTATTTACAGCTTTCAGTTATTTAATTTTAGTTTATATTTATTCCGCAACTCTTATTTATTCCGCACATTATAGCTAAAATACATATCTGTCACACAGTAATCGGCTTAAAAACCTTATTCGTGAAGATCAGTTATCGTATTTTCAACACTAACCCTATATATATATATATATATATATATATATATATATATATATATATATATATATATATATATATATATATATATATATATATATATATATATATATATATATAAAATGAGGAGGATTATAAGGTTGAGAATGTGAGAATGATTCTAGACCAATCATTTTATAGGGATATTATAGTAATTTTACAATATGACTAATTAATTAAAAATACTAAATAACTATGTTTTCCTATAATCATGTGATTAATTTATTAAGTTTCCATGATTATACAGATTATGATTGCTGTTACCTAAAATAAAGGAATTGATTGATTTTTTTGTTATTTTATTAATAGAAGATAAAAAATATTTTTGTCAATTCTTTTGTCAAAATTCAAAATTTTAATAATTTGTTCTTTTTTACACGGTTTCAATCATGAATGAATAGAAAAAAATATTTTTATAATTTTAGTGATTTAATTTTTAACAGTATTTTTATAGAGATTATACAAAATTATGTTGTAATCATCAATGAATAAAATATACATAAAAATAAACTTTTTTAGAATTTTTTAAAATTATAATTGATATGATTATGTTAATCATGATGATTACAAGTAAAAATAAATACTAAAATGAATAAAGTACAAAAAAAATATAAAAATTTAATACAATTGTAATTATAACACAAAGATAAAAAGGAAACAATACATTTGTAATCATTAATGAATAAAGACAATGTAAAAAAACTAGTTTAGCTGTAATCACAAATGAATAAAACAAATATAAAAATATTCGATTTATTAGTATTCATTAAAACAATGTTGCATCCCTGATGATTATTCTTGCTTTGATTTTTCTTGTTGCTGCCATCACACATAAAAGAAAGAGGGGCACTCATGATCATTATTATTATTGGATTCACACCTGCAAAATCAAGTTCAAACACATTTAAAATAAAAACAACTCATAAATTATAATGTTGTGTATATGCATATGACTGATGATTATAAATGATAACAGAAAGTAGATGTTACAGTGTTAATCATAAATGATTAACACCACTCATCATCAATGACTTATACTTAGACACTTAATCAAATAAAACATACATATAAGTATTAATCTTCAATGATTAATACTTTGGCCCTTAATCAAACCAACATACATATACAGTGTTAATCATCAATGATTAATAATAGAGTTTATATGTTCATGTTTAAATGATAAATAAAAGTGGCTGTTACCATGTTAATCATCAATGGTTAACACTGATAATAAAAAATGATTATTATTATCGTAAAAAAATTAAACTAAACGATGATTATTCTAATCATAAATGACTATACAAAATTACTACACAATGGTCTGTAATATAAATCATTAATATAAATCATTGATACCATATAGGAAATTTACGAGGAAAAATTATAAGCAATCAAACTCAATTATTGCGATGTATTAAAAGGACATATACCCAAACGTAGAATTGAAATTTGAAACCCTTAATTTGTATATGAAACTCCTATGTGTTGAAAACCGTGAACCTCGTCTAAAAATAATTAAACTACAAGAATAAACAATAAAACTCACTTTGAATATAATCAAACATCATAAAATAAACAATAAACAAAACTCTAGATACTAAAGCACTATCAAACTAGACGAGATATGTGATTGCTTAAAGAACTTACCGTTGTGTTGCGAACCTCTTCGTTCCAATTAAATATTTTAATTGAAAATTGTACATATGTATCCTTTCAATGAAAGATGATACATCAAGCCCTAACTCTCTCGGTCCGACACAGGCGGCAGCCAAGGCTTCGGCGACACCCAAACTCCAGTCGATGAGGATACGTCACCGTCGAAGTTAATCTTGGTTGCAGGTTGCGATCTTTGCGAACAGCAGGGAGGCGGTGGTGATGCTAGGGTTGCGTAACAGAAAGAGGGAAGGGAAGGGATGTGCCGGCATGTGTATGTACGGGATGGTTAAGGAGAGAGAGAGAGAGAAGGGTTACCCGATTTATAGGAGATACAATTTATTTGACTCATTTGAATCTCTATTATACCCTCATCTCTGTTTAAAAGTTACAGATTTCTCTTACAAATTCTATAATTTACACAAATGACCAAATCAATAGTAGCCATAGATCTAAGAATTTAAAGGGTTCAGATTCTTTCTCATTTTCTCAACCTTTTAACCCTTCTCATTTTATCTTACCTATATATATATATATATATATATATATATATATATATATATATATATATATATATATATATATATATATATATATATATATATATGTATATATTATAATAAAACAAAGCTTAAACTGGCACATGTCATTCTTCCACACCTTTCTTTTACCACGTGGCGTACTATTGTAAGTCTTGGTTCTCTTTTCCCGCCTATGAGACTATTACTTACCAAATCACATATTCACTCTTTCTTTATCCGATCCCTTGAATTGTGGGATTCAATTTTTTAAAATTCGAATTAATATTCCCTTAATCCCGCTGAATAGTTTCTCTGATAACCAATTCTCCTATTATCCACAACGACTCGAGGCCCGAATCATGGATTTCGTTGAAGTATACAAATGAAAATTTTAAACTTGATGAAGGCGACTAAATTCTTTTGGATGAAGGTTGTGAATGAAGATGGGGTCGTTGAAAGATCCACTCCTCTGTCATCATGGTAACAATCTGGTTCGTTATCACCTGAAAGATCGGCTCTACTGGTCGATCTTTACCCATTAGGGTCTATATTCTGTAAAATTGTTTGTTTGAAGAAAGTATTTGTTGGTTTTCTAATTTATGCTCTTTAAGGACACAAAGTCCACATGTTGGATTTCGTAAAGATGGTTGGTATTAGGGTTTTTTTTTTCATTTCTTTATTCAAATGTTCGTAGGTGAGAATCATTCAACATGTTGACTATAATGAGTTGATTCCTTCTAATGTATTTGAGAACATAAGGGCAATGCTTTTCTATTAAAGGCCATCTCTAAATTTTTTGTTGATACATTTCAAGAAAAAAACTAATGTTGGTTACTAGATGGAGGTGGGTCACTGGTAATTTTAATTTAACGACTAATTTCACAAAGCTTTTTGAAGCATGTGTTGTTATCATGGGTTCAAAGGCAATATCACATACCCATGTTTCGGTCGTTTCTATAGGATGAAGTGTGAAACATCTCATGGCCACCAAAACGAACATGGTGTAATCATGAATGGAATTTTTAATGGATATTTATTGTTTACTAATCTGCAAGCAAAACTATTTTTGTGTAAATTGGTCAAAAGTTGGGAGCGATGGTTGCAGCAACAAATGCCAAGATGATATACCCATCTAAAGTAAACCGTTTTTCACCTTTTTATACATGTCGATGGTTCAAGTATGGAGAAAAAAGAAAATATCCTTGAAAATGTGGTTTAATTATGTACATTCTAATTGTTTCATTATTTGTGATATTTTTTTGAAGTTGGAATTACTAGAGCTAGGCTTCGATTTCAATACTAGCAATGCGATGAGGTTGAAGCACACATGAGGAAGGTACTTTTAAAGCAACATTCATTTATAATAGGTTTAAAACTTTGTTGGTTCTTAGGAATAATAAAAATAAAAAAAATCATAAATTTATAATAGAATTATTTGCAATATAAGGTATGATCTTTTTGGTGATTAAAAGTTGTTATATTATGTATTCATTTAAAGACCGTCTTGCATTTTTACTGATGTCTTTAATATTTTTAATCCTTTTTCATTGAGATCTTGACTTCTCATTGAACAACCAGTACATTGCATCATCTTCATTGGATAAAACATGAACTTTTTTACTTTTATGTACTATGTACTAAGGTTAAAGGAATCATGAATATGGCATTCACGTTTGCTTAATAACTGCTTCCAGAAACAAGGTAGAGTTGGTTCTTCAATTTCGTAAGTTTTATCTTAATTTGAATTGGATGGATCTTGATTCCTTACATGATAATTTTATTTTAACCAGGTCTACACTAGAAGGTAATAATGGGTTCCTGACAATTTTATTATAATACCGTCTCCACTTTCATTTCTTTTACATTGAAAAAAATTCACTAATAGCAACATACTTTGAAAAAATAACTTTTTTCGAAATATTTTTATATGATCTGGAAAATTTTATTTCTTTCACATTAAATCTCATTTATAGGACATTTTTTTGGAAAAAATATCGATTTTAGCATTGAACTTTGAAAAAAGTTCATTAATGGCATCATACTTTGAGAAAAATGAGTTTTTCAAAATCTTTTTATATGATTTGGAAAAATTTTATTTCTTTTACATTAAATCTCATTTATATGACATTTTTATGGAAACAAATATCGATTTTAGCATTGAATTTTGAAAAAAAAAGTTCATTAATAGCATCGTACTTTGAAAGAAGATTTTTTTCGGAATCTTTTTAGATTATTTGGAAAAGTTTCATGTCTTCTACATTGAAGTTCATTTATATGACATTTTTCAGGAAAAGAATATCGGTTTTAGCATTGAACTTTTCAAAAAAAATTCATTAATAACAATGTACTTTGAAAATTTGAAAATTTTCAAAATCTTTTTAGATGATCTAGAAAAGTTTCATTTTCTATATTAACGTTCATTTATAGGACATTTTTTCGATAAATTAGCATTGAACTTTGCAAAAATATTCATAATAGCATTGTACATTGAAAAAAATGACTTTTTCAGATTCATTTTAGATGATTTGAAAATTTTTATTTCTTTTACATTAAAGCTTATTTATAGGACATTTTTTTCTGAAAAAATATCGATTTTAGCATTGACTTTTACAAAAATGATTAGTGATAGCATCGTACTTTGGAAAAAAAATGATTTTTTGAAATCTTTTTAGATGATCAGGAAAATTTATATTTCTTTTACATTGAAACTCATTTATACGAAATATTTTATTATAATCAAGTCTTCACTTTCATTTCTTTTACATTGAAAAAAATTCACTAATAGCAACATACTTTGACAAAATAATTTTTTCGAAATATTTTTATATGATCTGGAAAATTTTATTTCTTTCACAATAAATCTCATTTATAGGACATTTTTTTGGAAAAAATATCAATTTTAGCATTGAACTTTGAAAAGAAGTTCATTAATGGTATTGTACTTTGAAAAAAAATGAGTTTTTCAAAATATTTTATATGATTTGGAAAATTTTTATTTCTTTTACATTAAATCTCATTTATAGGACATTTTTATGGAAACAAATATCGATTTTAGCATTGAACTTTACAAAAAAAAAAGTTCATTAATAGCATTGTACTTTGAAAGAAGACTTTTTTTTTTCCGAATCTTTTTTGATTATCTAGAAAAGTTTCATGTCTTTTACATTGAAGTTCATTTATAGAACATTTTTCAGGAAAACAATAGTGATTTTAGCATTGAACTTTTCAAAAAAGTTCATTAATAAAAACGTACTTTGAAAATTTGTAAATTTCCAGAATCTTTTTAGATGATCTAGAAAAGTATCATTTCTTTTATATTAAAGTTCGTTTATATGACATTTTTTTTTTTGGAAAAATTAGCATTAAACTTTGCAAATAAGTTCATAATAGCATCGTACTTTGAAAAAAATGACTTTTTCAGATTCATTTTAAATGATTTGAAAATTTTTATTTCTTTTACATTAAAGCTTATTTATAGGACATTTTTCTGGAAAAATATCGATTTCAACATTTTAAATGATTTGAAAATTTTTAAATGATTTGTTGAAATCTTTTTAGATGATCGGGAAAAATTTTATTTCTTTTACATTAAAGCTCATTTATAGGACATATTTCTAGAAAATAATATCGATTTTAGCATTGAACTTTGCAAGAAACTTCACTAATACCATCGTACTTTTAAAATAAAATGTTTTTTTTAGTATATAAGTTTTTTTATTTATCAACCGTGTAACACACGAGTTTCTAACCTAGTATATATATATATATATATATATATATATATATATATATATATATATATATATATATATATATATATATATATAACTCTTATAATAGAGGCCATTGAAATGATGTGATTCAAGATAACTCATATACTAACACCACATTCATTTGAAACTCCCACTATAACTCAAGAGTTTTCTAATTTATATGTACTTAATATTTACAACTCAAGAGTTTTTAAGTTATGATTATTAATTAGTAATGACTTTTTATTTTCCTCATTCATACACATTGTAACTTATATTAGTAGTATATAAGTAAGTTTTGCTCACAAAAAAGATACATGTGTTTGAAGAGATTTGTTATTCAAATATGAAGAATTGAAAAAGTTAGTTTGTGATTATATAAGATCATCTAAATATTCAAATCATACTTGCTTCTCTTT